>JAXGGA010001504.1:0-150022 GCA_038373865.1 Uloborus plumipes | reverse complement strand
TATATTAAACATGAACCAACTTTTAATGAAGAAAGTGATAAACTTCCAGAAGGAAGTAATGATGTCAAATCTGATGTTTTGGATAAGCTACAAGAAGTTAAAAATGAAAATACTGTTCACAAAAATACAGCTGCTTCTACAATTGATGAAAATTCAATCAGTACCAACTCAAATTCTAGAAATAAAAACCGAAAAAAGAAAAGACGCAAGGGAAAAAAGACTTTATGGTACCCCAAGAAGAGAAAAAGTTCACAAAAAAAGAAAGTTGCAGAATTCTGAACTAAATCTATTTCTATAGTGCATAACAATGAAAAATCTCCAGGTGTGTTTGATGATTTAAATGTACATTAGTCTAACTCTCAGTCTGCCACATTGAATTCCAAGAAATTTAGTTGTCTCCCTCCAAAACATTTAAAATTAAAAGTAGGGCATACTATTACCCCCAATATCATAATCTCTACAAAAGTGTGATAAATATGAAATTTATGAGGAGTACTACGACACCCCCAATAATTTTGATACTCTTGGAAACATGGCAAAGGATCAACGTCTCTTGGATTGATTCGCACTGGGCTCCTCATATTTTTATGAAATTCTCTTTTACTATGAAGAAAGTAGTTATACATAACTATTTGAATGCCAAATCATGAGTATGTGCATATGCTCATGATCATGACAAATCTTTTCCCAGGAAAAGGAAACATAATTGTCAAATCTGGCAATGAAAGGAGGCATTAAAATATTAGGTTGTGTTACCAATATTAAAATTTGACCATTCAATGGATGCTAATGACGTAAAAATTTTTTCCCAACAAAAATTTGAAGAATATTAGAGATGATCATGTTAAAATTAACTTTTATTTGCACTTATGCATCTGATGATTTTAAGAGAAAACAGCCTTTAAGGGTACAGGTTTTCTGCAATGTAAAGTCAACTTAAAACAAAATGATGCTTTACTTTTTGTAGATAAAACAATAGTGCACTGAAACATTTTGAATCCATTAAATAGTGAACTATCTTCTGCAACTCCTCCTATTAAGGTGCTAAGTTAAAGCAGTAGTCAGACTTAGATAAAATGTAAAACTGTCTGCAAACTTAAATAATTACTTTAAAATTTTCTGCAAAAAAAAGGGGGCTTCTGAATCCTAAAGTGCTACCACCAACAAAAATATCAAGTTGTATGAAGTGCAGATTCTACCATGAGGTTGGTTGTCAATCCGTCATGATTAATGAATGTGTCAGTTTCGTATATAACAAGCTACTGCCCCACAATGAACAAAATCAAGACATATTTCAGATAGAAAACTTCCTAAATTTATAACTTTTTTAACAAAATGCAAAAATTTTCTGCAAACTTCGAAAATTTTCTGCGAACGGCGTTCGCGAGTTCGTCTATATTATCTGGGTTTGGCAGCAGTAATCTAAATTACGACTTTTAATGAATGTAGGATTTAATTACATTCAGTTTTATAAATACACATTAAGATGGATAAACAAACAATAATAATGCATGGAAAATATCAAATTATTGTATACACCTGTCTTAGGGTTAGGGTAATTCCATTTCAAATCAACCAATGGTCAAAACTTCACGTCTTCGGATTTTGCTCATGTTTGGCTCAAATAAAGTATTAATAGAACAGGGGAAGAAAACAAAGTTTTGTATTTTTTTATGCATTTGTTTCCGAGTTATAAATTTTTGAAGTTTTGACAAAATCACAAATTTTGCATTACTTAGACACCTTTAAGTAACCGTAATTAAAAAACTACTTGACCTAAAAAAATGCAATTGGTCTTGTTTTGTTCAGTATTTAATGAGGTTTCATAAAATATATAACATGACCTAGCTGCTAAAAAATTTTGTTTTAAATTTTTTTTGCAAAATTTTAATTAAAAAAATTTTAAATAGAAATTTTTAATTTCCTTGAAAAAAAATTATGTTATTTAGCCTTCTGTTAGCAACATATATGGAAAATTTCATGATGGTAATCTGATGGTATCATGGTGAAATAAATATTTTCTCTTTCAAATTGCTTTATTTCTATCATTTGTTCTGTTAAAAAGTAATTCAAGTATGCACCATGATTACAGCATGAAAAAAAACAAGGTGATACTCTTGGGAAAAATATTTCTACTTTTAATATCTTCATTCATATTAGTTTGATCAGAGGGATTGTCCCTCCCTGTGCATGGCGGGGGGGGGGGAGAGAGAGAGAGAGAAAGATTGCCATTAAGATATTTAAGGGAGTTAAGAGTGGGTCCTTTTTCTGTTCGAGGGAGTCTCATTCCAGGGAGTTAGGGGGGTGCTCCATAGTAATAGAGCATTTAAAAGTTAGTACATTAAAAAATACATGAGTTTTTTCTGGAAGGAAGTCAACATTGGGAGAAAATTAAGCTGTAGTAACATGGGACTTTGTGGAAAACTACTTGTTTATTTTGCAATCTGACCCACAAGAGTATGGCTACCTTACGCCCAATTGTTGGGTACTACAACAAAGATCACACAAGAAATCAGGCTGTACTGTACAAGAGTATTGAATTGATTTCAGACTGCTTAGTACACTTATTATGTTCTTCAGAAAAAAGGGAGATTTTTTTATGGGATATTATGCTTAACTTGAAGTTGTACTTTTCACATGGCTGAGCAGCTTACTACCAAAACCGAATTATTTTTCAAAATGTTTGCTAATCATTTCGATAGAATTTGAGGCTTAATAGCATTGTTATGCCACAGAACATATTAAAGGTGTAGGTGTAACAGTAAAAAGACTTGCTGCTAAAGCTAACCCCCAAAGTATAACAGATAACCATATACAGTCATAGATAACCATATAATTCTGCACAGTCAAGCGAACTATTCACTGGTTGGCGATAGAACGTCGGTAGATTCTATTTAGTCATTCATCCCTTACCAAAGGGTCAAGTTATCAAAAGTATTCAAGCATTCAGCTACCTGGAATAAAAGTAAAGTAACCTTATACAATTTTATTTGGCATTCAGAATTCTAGAAGATTCAAATACACTATTTTTCGTTTACTATAAATCCAGCAATTTCATTCAGTTAAAAGAAATTAGTATACAACTTTTTATGCATTTTTGTGTTTTCCTAGCCAAGAAGCGGCATTGTGCATAGTTGTATGTTAAAAGATTTTGTTTAATATAAAGATGTTCTCCATTTCAGTTTTTAAAATTTTTTGATCTAAATAGACAGACATGCATTGATTATACATAATATGAAAACTGTGGTAAATTTGTTATTAAAATATTTTTAAAAGATTCAGCAAATCAATTTTTTAAATTAAAAAGTTCAAATTTAACTAAAAATTTGAGGGGTTATTTTTTTAATTCTAAATATTTTGCTTGTAAATGCTAACTACTTGTTTTTTTTTTTTTTTTTCATGCCATAATCATCGTGTATACTTTACTTTTAACAAAACAAATGCTTTTTACGACTAGAATTAAAGCAATTCGAAAGAGAAAATATTTTTTTCACCATGATACCATAATATTACCATCATGAAATTTTGCACATATATAGATAATAGAGCCTTACAACATATATTTTTTTCAAAAGAATTAAAAATTTCGATTTTGAATTTTTTTGAATTAAAAAAAAAATTTTTGAAAAAAAAATTAAAAATTTTTTTTTAGCAGCTAGGTCATGCTATATATTTTATGAAACCTCATTTAATACTGAACAAAACAATACCAGTTTTAACTCTCTAGATCAAATCGTTTTTTATTTGCGGCCATTTAAAGACTACTGAGTGAGGGAAAATTTACGATGCTTCCAAAATTTAAAAAATTTATAACTTTGGAAATAATTGTTGAAAAAATTTGAAACTTCAGCTTTTTCATCATGGTGGTAAGTATAATGCACAGACAAAAAATCATTGCAATCTGAAACATTGACCTTAAAAACTTTTTTTTTTATTGGTTGATTTGGTATGGAATGACCCGTTATGTAAAAGCCATATTCTTTTTAATGCTGAAGACGGTAGCTAAGGTGGAATATCATCCTACAACAGCCTAAAGATTTTGTCATGTCTTAGAAATAATTTACATGTTTTATGAATGCATTCCTTTTACATTCCACAAAGGTAGGTATTCTTTCATTACTTACATTGACATTTGTTACTTGATTAAAATATATAGAGGTCATTTGCATATAAATAGTAAAGTATATAATTTAAAAAAGCCAAAAAAGACGGGCTTTATTTTAAAGAAAGGCCGAAAAAGACCAGGTTTTTTTTTGAGAAAAGACTGGCCTTTTTGCAACCCTAAGGCTAACAGTAAAACTAAAATTATGTAGTACACTACTGTTATGCAACTAGCAAACCCAGATAATATAGACGAACTCGCGAACGCCGTTCGCAGAAAAATTTCGAAGTTTGCAGAAAATTTTTGCATTTTGTTAAAAAAGTTATAAATTTAGGAAGTTTTCTGTCTGAAATATGTCTTGATTTTGTTCATTGTGGTGCAGTAGCTTGTTACATACGAAACTGACACATTCATTAATCATGACGGATTGACAACCAACCTCATGGTAGAACCTGCACTTCATACAACTTGATATTTTTGTTGTTGGTAGCACTTTAGGATTCAGAAGCCCCCTTTTTTTTTGCAGAAAATTTTAGAGAAATTATTTAAGTTTGCAGACAGTTTTACATTTTATCTAAGTCTGGCAACTAGCATGTTTTTCAATTATATTTACTTCTTTCTCAGTCATTCATTGATAGCTAACCAACACTTGTCACTCTCCGAAAAAGGGGGATCAATACAGAAAATTGTTTAGAAATATCAAAATTGTCGGTACATTTAAAAAATTTTCTGAGAACAGCATTCGCGTGTTCATTATATTATCTGGGTGTTTATACAATTGTAATACTATTTAGGTATGTTTTTAAACATAGTTTTTGACGGAATTTACACACATCTTACCTATGGGTTCTTAATTTGTGATAACATTATTATTTTTGACTTAATTCCAAACTATTTTTTAAAAAAATTCTAAGAACAGGACCCAGACAAAATATCCTGGATTGATCCCTGCTAATGAGCCAAAATTTGTTCAAAATCAGCTTCAAAATTAGATTACAAATGCTCATTATTTCACAGAGTATCAGAACTTCTGCTTGAAGTAATTACACTTAGTCACAAAAGTAAGTATGCAGAGTGCTTGTGATGATGTAATGTGAAAAAAAAACAGACCTATAATATTAGAGTTTTCAAATTAACGATTTTTTTCGATTACAGCAACGTTGAGCTGAATTACAGAATGAAAATTATTTAAAAAATACAAATATTTAATTAGCAAGATGAGCTTACCTTAAAATAGGATGTAATTTACATCACAAAAGTAAGTATGCAAACAAAAAAAAAAAGACATTAATTTTGCAAATTTTACAATTTTTCAAAAGAATTGGTAATTTGCTGAATAGCCTATGGCCTTTATAACAGCTGACAATCTAGATGACGCTGATTTTACTAAATTTTGAGTGACAGAAGATGGTATTTTCTGCCCTTCCCCCAAAGTCCTTTCTTTTAGATCATTCTTCGTTTTGATCTCTTGTTTTCGAATTTGGTGATCGAGATAATCCCACAAGTGTTCAATGGGATTAAGATCAGGTGACTGCGGTGGGGTTTTTAACTGTTTTCGCACGTTATATAGCAGCTATTCCCTAACAATCCGAGCAGTATGTTTGGGATCATTATCTTGTTGGAAAGTGGAGGATGTATTGAGTCCCAATTTAGAAGCACTTTAGCTTAGATTATTTTTTAAAGTATTCAAATAGCTATATGGATTCATTACTCCGTCAATTATAACTAAATTTCCTACTCCAGTTGCTGCCATGCAGCATCAAACCATAATCGAAAAACCACCGTGTTTTACAGTTTCTTTCATGTTCTTTGGTTCTAGAGCTGCGTTTGCTTTCCTCCAAACTTTTTGGTTTCCATCTGACCCCGTAGATGTTGAATTTACTTTCATCCGAAAAAATCACGGTATTCCAAAAATTTGTGTCCTGCTTTACATTTTCTTTTGCAAAATCTATTCTCTTTTTGCAATTCACTTGCTAACAAATGGTTTTCTGGTGTTCTTAGGAAATTTACTAGTAGGAAATTTAGTTTTCTAGGACGGAATAATGAATCAATATAGCTATTACTACTTTAAGAAATAATCTAAACCAAAGTGCTTCTAAATTGGGACTCGATACATCCTTAACTTTCCAACAAGATAATGATCCTAAACATATTACTCGGATTGTTTGGGAATGGCTGCTATATAACGTGCGAAAACAGTTAAAAACCCCACCGCAGTCACCTGATCTTAATCCCATTGAACACTTGTGGGATTATCTCGATCGCCAAATTCGAAAACGAGAGATCAAAACGAAGAATGATCTAAAAGAAAGGACTTTGGGGGAAGGGCAGAAAATACCATCTTCTGTCACTCAAAATTTAGTAAAATCAGCGTCATCTAGATTGTCAGCTGTTATAAAGGCCATAGGCTATTCAGCAAATTACCAATTCTTGTGAAAAATTGTAAAATTTGCAATATTAATGTCTTTGTTTTTGTTTGCATACTTACTTTTGTGATGTAAATTACATCCTTTTTTTTTAAGTTAAGCTCATCTTGCTAACTAAATATTTGTATTTTTAAATATTTTTCAGTCTGTAAATAAGCTCAATGTTGCTGTAATCGAAATAAATCGTTAATTTGAAAACTCTAATATTGTAATTCTTTTTTTTTCATATTACATCATCACAAACACTCTGCATACTTACTTTTGTGACTAAGTGTAACTTCCTTTAATGTTTCCTTGTATTTTCATTTTGTTCTGTACTTTTAGTGGTTGTAGTTTTAGTAGTACAAGTATAATAATTTCAAATAGCTATGTATCATAATTTGTTATAAAATATATTTAAATGTTGTTGTAGCATCATTTTTTATCTTTCTGTTACTATTTGTTTTATACTTACAAGGGAACCACAGGACTTAAGACATAATCACTATCACAATAAAATCATCATCTGGGGCATCCCTGATAAAAGGACACGGATTCTAAAACAGTCTTAATTAGAGGTGTTGGCTATTTTGGAGTCTGCTAAATTTGGTTATGATGTACATTAAATTAGGCAAGGGCGGATACAAGGGACGGGCGATGGGGGCGATCGCCCCTCCCTTGAGGGACTCTTCTCCAGTAGTTTTTAGATTTTGAAGTTCATAAAAGGCAATTTTAGTTGATCTTTAATGATATTAAGGGAAGGATGGGGATCCGGGACTCTGATCTGGAAATTTTTTGAAATCGAAGACCAAAATATTTGCAATCAACATGTGTTAACAAGAATGCATGGTTGAAGAAAATGGGTAAGTAAGAAAAAAAAATCAATCGCCCCTCCCTTGGAATATTTCTGGATCCGCCCTTGAAATTAGGTTAGCTTCCTTCGATAGCCCCAATCTATTTTTCTTTCACAACAACTGAGCGACAAAGCTGCTCATACCCTTCTCAGGGGTCTGTCCAGGATTTTTCACAGGGTCCGTTTTTGTGAAAAACTAAATAATTTTGTGAAAAATCAACTAATTTTGTAAAAATCAAACAATTTTGAAAAAAAAAGCAAAAAAATTTTTTTTTGAATTTAATAAAAAATAAAAATTAATTTCATTTATTTTCCTCTAAAAACAGCGTACTGAACATCCAAAATGCGAAAAATCCGATTACTATAGCGGATGCAAAGAGATTGCAGTTTTAAAAGTGCATCAAAAACATAAAAACGGTATATAACGAGTTCATTTTGGTTAAAAAAAGTTTTACAACGGCATTTTAAAAGTCTATGATAAACATATTATTAATATCTGTTGACACAATGGATTGAAAAATAAAATGAAACGATCCATCCAGTGTTTGACATTTAGACTCATAAAAGAAGTTTATTTTGCTTTAAAAATTATAAAATAATGATCTGAACAAAAAATAAAGCGAATTTTCATTTATTTGCCTCCCAATAAAGAGTAATTAACTCGAAAAATAAGTAAAATTTGATTTTTCATATCGGATGCAGAGAGGCATTTTTCAAAATGAAAACGTCAGAAGTATAAAAACGGTAAATAAAATAATTTATTAAAGTCAAATAATTTTAGAATTACATTTCATCAGGTTTATATGATGAATGTCTTTAATAATCACCGACATGTTCGCCAAAAATTCGGAGGAAAAAATACGAAAGTAGAAAGACATAGCAAAACAAACAATACCAGACTTCCAATATTAACAGACAAAAAGTACATAAATTATTCCTGAATCTAACCAAAACACCACCCTTGCAAGCATCATTAAAAATAATAATAAAAAAATAATAATAATAATTTTCTGCCAAAAGAAGGTCAAAAAGTCGCACCAAAAACGTCAGATGGCGATAATTTTAAATAGCTGGTCACTCTATCAGAAGCAATCCTATTTTTTCTCCAACCCTAGGTATCTGTTTGCAGTTCTAAGTTCATTTCGCAGATAATTGCAATTATTATTGATTCCTTTTTGTTTAAGTCAAGAGCAGGGAGAAAAATCCTTACTCTGCATTTCCAGAGAAATCTATAACAGCAACATCGCAGCTAGCCATTTTGATTTGCATATGATAAAACAAACAAGCAGAACTATTATATCAAAACAACTACCTTTTTTAAGTTTTTAATTTCTTTAAACATAAGCGGGAGCATACAGGGTTCGTACACACTTCTTTAAAAAAAATTCAAGGACTTTTAAGGACTTTCAAGGACTAAAAAATCCAAAAAATAAGGACCTCAAAATAATTAATAAATTGGCCTATACATTTTCAACATTTCCAAATTCAATTAGAGGATGATGCACAGTACAGAACATTCAAGATAGATTAAAAATATAACAAAAAAAATCCTAAAAGTTTCAATAACAAAACAGAAAGAAAAATCTGAAACTGAAAATCACATTACATATCTTTTAATTCCAAACTTTTCTCTGCTAATTTTACATCCAAAGAACTTATTTCAATTTCTTTTTCACTTATTTTTCTTAGTTCATGTTGATTGCATAAATAAGTTAATGTCCTTAGTTTTTTCAGCCTCATCAGCCAACGGATTAGCTTTTGCATTTGGCTCCATTATGTCCTTTTGAAGAAACATTTTCTTCTTTGTAAAAAAAATTACTTCCTCTTCTAATGCTTTTTGTTTTACTTGTTTTGTTTCATTCTTTGCTTTAAATTTTTCATTTTCCAAGTCCTTTAAATTTGACCAATTGTGTCCCTGATTTGGCACCTGTATCAATGGATATGGATTCCTAGAACAGGAGCGGAGCTGCCCCCTCCCCCTTGCCCCTTCTTAATTCTGAATACAGTTCTCGGAACGAAGTGCAGCCGAAGCGGAAATATCACACTTGCAACCCTGCAGTGTAGAAATCGCTCTAATCGAAAAACGGAAATCTGATTTTTTGAAATAAGGGTAGATCAAAAATAAGGACTTTCAAGGACTTGGGACATTAAAATAAGGACTTTTAAGCACTTTTAAGACAAAATAAAAAAATAAGGACTTATAAGGACTTTCAAGGACCAGTACGAACCCTGGCATAGCAGACAAGAAGTGTGCCGACTTTTTTTTTTCCGCAAAAGTGGCGAATAAGCAATTTCCTCCTTTAACTTCAGAAAAGGTCCAAAAATTATGGGCTTGCTTTTACACAGAAATATGATATGAGTTATTTTGATTTTAGATTTGCTTTTTGAAAGGATAATATGTGAAATGTCCGTTTTGTTTGATCAGCATTTTGTGAAGAGTCCGTTTTACTTGATCGTATTTTTGTGATGGGTCCGTTTTGCTCGATCGTATTTTTGTGAAGGGTCCGTTTTGCATGATCGTATTTTTGTGAAGAGTCCGTTAACGGACCCAAATTTCCTCTGGCCAGACCCCTGCTTCTGTTTAAAATTCTCTCAGAAGTCAATACCATATATGTCGTCTATCACGTCTTAAGTTATTTCAAAATAAGATTTACTATCCGCTTCCGACGAAAGTAATGAAACCATGAAGACAAAGAAATAATGCAATGTGTCCCCACAGCTGATCAAGCGAATCAAAACATGAAAAGTTTTTTTTTTTTTGCAAATGCCAACCAAACAAATTTGAAAAACTAATTAGTATGGAAAGTGCTGTAAATATAATTGTATCTCAAAACAAAAAACAAGTAAAGATTACACATTTTCCCCACTAGTCCATTCAATGAGGATCAAATTTTAAGCGATATGATTAAATTATGAGCCCCAATTTTACGTTTTCCCCTGGGTATGAGGAGTAAATCATAAAATTTGATAAAGAAATAAGAAAGATCTGTCATAGTCACAAAAAACAAGCTAGAGATATAATATTTAAGATTGAGAAATCTGCAAAGAATCAAATTTTAGCAAAAGTGCCTTTATTTGAGAAAAGATAGTACAGTTGTATGTTTGTTTGAATTAAGAATCAATTTGGGCTTATATTTGCTCAACAAAGGAGGCCTATTCCCAGATAAAACATAAATATACAAGACGTATAAATATAACAAATACTCCATAAAATATACTTGCAATTAGTTGTTGTAAATTGAAATGTTTAAAACACTTTTTCAAAACATGCTGTTAATCGAAAGACTTATCTCCAAATTACAAGATAGAATTAAAATTACCTGCTGGTGTTTCTTCATAAATAAACCGTAGACAATTTTTTTTTACTCCAAAGAATTCGAGAATTAAAATACAATTTTTAAAAAATAAATAAAATGGACACATTGACATCAGTTTTAATTCTGAACATATTTTTATGTTTTACATGAATTAATGATACACGGAAAAATGAATAGTATTTTCATTTTTAGATTGTTAAATTTTATTTTTAAAAGATGAGAAATAAACATTCCAAAAAAATTTAAACGAAAATATTTTTTTTTGTTTGTTGGTTTTTTTATTTTGCCAGGGCAGGTAGGAAAGTCACCAAATAGGAATTCTCTGCTGGTAATCCCCCTCCCTGCTTACCCTATACATTGCGTGTTGTGGCCAATTTGGTCTGCTTGCTGATTTTTGTCACTGTTTTTGTTTTTATACATTTGTAAGGATTGTAAGTTGAACGCGTTTCTACTGTTATGTATGTAATGTTAAAAAAAAAATAAATAATAATAATTATGCTAAATACAAATGTATTTAGGTATTTAACACTATAATAACTTTTTTCATGAAGATTATTATAATACATCAGACTATATATATGAATGAATAGACAGAAAGAATTATCAGCGTTTAGACTGACTGCAATATAGGCATCTTATAAGCATATTTAACCATTTTAGTTTTATTTTTCCCTGAATTTGATCCAAAACATAGCATTTTATTGTTGCAATGTTTTGTTCACTTTAGTTAACCGCAGTTTTAAACCAATAAAAATAAAAGAAACAATAGTTTGAAAACTATCATCTACCAGACAACTATTCCCGCATATAAATTATTTGTTACTGAAAATAAAAAAGATACTGATGAAATTGAAATCAGCTTGCCTGTACGGAGTGCGAGCAAATCATTGAATTTTCTAGAGAAAAATTTTGTTTCAAAGAGAGACAATGTCTATCAAAACACATAAAAACTTTTAAACAACCAAAATTTGATTTTGAGAAAAGAAAAGTATGTTTAAAGCACATATATAATATGTTTAGTTTTCAAATAATAGCATTATCCAGATTGTTAAGCCTAAACATATACCAAATATCCAACTTTCTTATTTTCTAAAATTGTCTACAAAATAAATAATATGTCCTTATTTCTCATATTTGTGGAAAATGTTATTTAAAATGTTCTGTTTAAGATTCAATATAATTTTCTTTAAAACATTTAAAAATAATTAAGAGGAAAAAATAAAGAGATGAAACATTTGCTCAGTTAAGGTGCTTCTAAAATTGTCCCTTTTAGTAAGAAAATTTTTTAAAGGTATTTGAAGAACATGTTGAAAATAATTTAGTAAATTCCGATCCTAATACAGAACTATAAGTTCACTCAAAAATATTTGAGTGAATTAAAATAAATATTATTTGGTGTTAAAGCTTTTAAGTTTGGGTTTGTGTTTGCTTCCACCTTTTAAGAACTGCCTAAAAATGCTTCAATAAAATTTTAATTTGTTTTCTAGTTGAAATAAGTGCAATATTTAAGAGTTAAATGTTTTCGAGAATTTTTGCTGTCCATTTTCTTAAATACAAAAACAAAACGTACAATTTGTGTGAAAGGCAGGAAAATAATTGATAAAATGTTACGTGAATGTTGTTTCGTTTATTATAAAAATCGTTACAGAAATTCATATTTTGAGAAATTATACCAGTCTCAGCAATACTAAGCTAAAAAGCGAAAAAATCCGAATGAATGGCAAGCAAAACAGATTTCCTTAATCTATGAATACAAAAAAAAAATAGAGTTCAATTATCATCTTAATATGATAATTTTTACCATCGCGCACATACGTTTGTAGCACAAAGCTGAAGAATTCAATCGCCCGATAAATTATTCATGAAGCGAGTAAAGCAAGAGTGGAAAAAAAAAATAATAAACTGAATGTCATTTTGAAATGATTTATTTTAGCCGGTTCAGACCACCCAACACGAGATTCACTCAAGACACATTTGCCGCGCAGATGTAGGTACATCGAATTTCATTTTATGTAACGCCTTCCATGCCTCAAAATACACAAAAAATTGCTGCACATTTTCACCAAAGCAATGATAAACAAACATTTTAAAAATATACTATTGCGAGACGAATAAACTATTGCATATACTTGTTATAGACACGAACAAAAGTATAGATAGTAAACAGCTATCATTGCAACTAGAACTGCCAACTGACAAATTCATTCAAGCTATTTAAGTTAAATACACTTTAATTTTTCTATGCTGGTTGTAAAGATAGAATGTTGATCAATATTAAGACCAAGAAAGTCAAACGCACCTGCATCCTGGAAACCTTTTGGCTTTCGGAAAATGCTCCATCGTATCTTAAGAGCCGAACCTCAATTATGCTTTATTAACTCATTTTTCAGCATATATATATCGCGAGTTCACAGCTGGAGATACGTTAAACGCAATTATTCAAAATACTATCATTTTTGAAATTCAACGCTAAAACTAAATTCCAGCGAAGATTTGGCACGTTGTCGCATCGACCCGTTCACCCAACCTGCCTACGAAGTGGACTCACCCGTTACGAAATTTTTTAGTGTAGACGGGGCATTTTTTAGCATCGTTTACATCGCTAAGCGTTGCTTTACGATCGAAAAAATTTTCTTCGCATCCTGCCAACACACTGGAAAACGAGTTTTCAAATTCAAGATTTAAAAAAAAAAAAAACCCACACAATTTCATATGAATGCTCTTTAAAATGGTCCTGAAAGGGTTGATTTGAAATAGAACACAAAGTGGCTGATGTGATATGGTGCATATCACAACGTATAATAAAATGTAAAAGCCTTACGAAAATGGGAATCTATGCAGGGAAAGATCAAGGGGCTCTCTCCACTTAAAAATTATTATGCATGCAATGTAAATTTCATACAAAAAATATTTACAGTGGATCAATGAAATGGGAATTTGGTGTCGTTAACAATAATTTTGAATATATATTTCAAAGAGTATAAACAGGGCCGGCGAGTGCTACAGCCGGCCTCTCGTCAATTTGGTTTCCGGGCCCTCCCCCCTATAAATTTCATGAAAATTACCCTACTCCAATCCAACCCCCCCCCCCCTCCGCCCCCATTAAGAGCCGAGCGCCTACTAGGCCTCTTGTCGGCCCTATAAATAAATTAACAAAAAAAAATTGCTTACCTTTTTTATCCTGTGTAAACCATAATCCACATCAATGTGCATACCACGATTTCAAGCTTTAATTATTAACAGATCACTAATAAACATGCTGGAATACTTTTATCTGTCAACGATTTCAACGAGACGTCGAGACGCCATAACGAACGCTCTTTTCTACCGCGGTTTTGCTGACGCACTCACTCGGCTTGTTTGCCATGTCGCGCGCTTCCCCCCCCCCCCCCTCCTTCGTGCTTTGTTTATCTACTTGCTCAAAACCGGTTCTCGTACCCGTACGTCTGCTTTTCATAGCGCGCGAACACAGGAAGCTAAAAAGAAGGAAATGCAGTCCCAGCTGCAGGGGGGAGATCGGGGGAGATAGTGTGGCAGCTATGCTATGGGTAAAAACGAATTTTTTCCGGAAAAAAAATACCCATTCTCTCAGCACTCGATTTTCGATATTTCCGAGCCGAGGCTAATCCTGAAATCTTCACCCTACCCATCTTCCTTCTAATTTTATATGGAGTTTCAAAGAAAAAAAGAAAAAACGCGGAAATAAGAGGAATTTGCCACCCCCTAGAAGAAGTTGCAGCCCGGATCAAGGGCCCTGGCTAACCCCCCCCCCCCATACTCGTCCGACACATAGACGACTCGTACAGGGGGGCCACTGCCCCCTAACTTCATAAGTAAAGAGACCGTGCCTCCTAACTTTTCGAATTTTAATTTAATGATTGCTTGAAAGATGATTTTTTGATCAATGGATTGATTTATTTCAGAAAAAAGAAGTTGAAAATTCTTAAATTAACTTTTTTCATGACATTTCACCAGAATGGAACTTTGAATCGGAAAAGGGATGACTACGCTGCCTTCCGTCTTGATTTTTGAGGCCATATTTCGCATTTTTAGAGGTCATTTGATCATTAATGTTATAATCCAATAATCTAACCAAATTTTGCCAAAAAAAAAAAAAAAAGACGGCTTCATAGGGCTGCCCCCTCCCACATTTCTTTTGACCCTTCACTTTTTTGATGCACCAGCACCAACGGCCTATGGTCCAACACAATATACTTAGTTTAAACAAAGTCATTTATTTTTCCGATAATTTATTTCTGTGATCGAGGCGCCCCTCTTATTAAGAGCGATGGCGCAATCCACAAAAACAACAGACACCCCGAAAATAAATGAGTGTTTGAAAATTACGCTTAGCGATTTTGCTGCTGTTTATAGAATGAAAGAAGAAAATGGTTGGTTTTAAAATGTAAAAAATCGTGAAGAAATCGTTTAAAATATGGAAATAAGTACTTTAGATTAAATTAAGAATGTGAAAAAAACACCGACCCTGATTGCCGACCTCATATTAAAACGAACTTCACTGCTGGTCAGAAAGCATTTTAAATTCAAATATAGTTAATTATTTTAGAGAGGACATGGTAAACGCAGAAAAGGAAAGATAATCCTTAGTAATAAAATTTGCTAGTTACAAAGCAGAATAAAGAGAGAGAAAACTGAAAATCGTTTTAAAATCCTTATACTAAAAGCTATTACAAGTATTTTAATTGTTAACAAATAGAAACTAGCAACAGCTAAACATTTTAAATCATAGAGTTTTCTTTCCTCGTTGACCAACAATGACATCCGTTTTTAATCGTGTAAATTTAAGGCTTAGTCGCATTTACTAAACGACGTTATAGTTCGAGTTCTATGCAACATGCAAGTTCCAAACACATTCTATCTGACGCAGAAATTTTTATTTTTCTTTTGGTACAATTGTTTTTAATTTTCAAGTATATTTTCGCTTCAAAATTCGCGAAAATATTTTAAAGGTTTTTAATTAATGTCTTCGTTAATTAATGTCATCCGAAGGCGCGACCTAGCTAAGAACACTGTCGATCAACACACCTTTCAAAAAGATTTTTTTTTTCAAAATTGGTCTATCAGATTAGGCGCTAGAGTGCCACAGACAGATACGCAGACACGTCAAACTTATAACCCCTTTCCTTGTTGCATCGAGGGTTGAAACAGCAGAGGAGACACGACGGGAGGTCACTGCAACCTTCGAAAATGTTCTTATCTGGTAAATTTTGTCTGACGATTCGGTAAGAATATTCAGACATTTTATCATTTGGAAAAATTTGAGTTCTATTCGGCAAGTTGAGAATTTTTGCCCACCCAAAAAATTAAGTTCGGCCCTGGAGAAAAGGCTAAAAAAAAAAAAAGAGAGAGAGAGAGGAAATAAACATGCAGAAGGTTCATTCAAAAGTATAAAAGACATAAACTTGACATAAAATTGACACAACAAATGAAAAAAGATCTACAGGCAAATAGTGACTTTGCCCATAAGCAATCTGCAATGTACTTTTCTCCATGACGGACAAATAGTTAAAAATGAAATAATACGAATAGCTACCCTGATTAAATTATTATGAATAAATATGCGCATAGTAATCAGCAGTGAAATAAATTTTACACATGGATTATTCCCCCCCCCCCCCCATTTTAGGTTTCATGGGATTATTGCTCCTGTATTCACCAAATATGAAAGCTACAGCAAATGTTATGGAGAAATAATATTGAGCTGCCTCGGTCGGCTTAGAATAAATAATAAACTGTTGTAGAACAGAATGAAAGCGGAGCTTTTTCCGTTTTATGCAAATTTTGCCCTTTAAGCAAAAAGCTTTCTGTGTGTGTGTGTATCAAAAGGATCCACAGACAATTTAAAATTTCACATAGAATTAAGATTAGCATTCATTGAAAAAGAAAAAAAAAATACTGGTACCGTTTAAGTCAGTGAAGTAACTTCAAATTTTCGGCCCCCCAGCAAAGTCTGATTTTGGGCCCCCTCCTAAAAATCCAAGTTATTTATACGTTAATACAATCAGGGCTATCCCGAAGTTAAAAAATTAAGGCGGTTGCAAGTTCACTGTATTTTTATGTTTTTACTATTATCAAACCTTGATAGAGGTTAAGAGGAACATCGGTGGTACAAGGAAGGGCTACAAGATTAGTAAACTGATTTTCTAATTTAGACTATGATTCCAGACTTAGAATGCTTAATATGTATAGTCTTGAGCAAAGGAGAACCAGAGGGGACATGATTCAGTTATTTAAATTTATTAAAATGAATGATGTTGCAGGGTTAGATTTTTGCACCGAAAGCAGGACAAGGGGTCATTGTTTAAAGCTGTTCAAATCTCAGGCTAATCTGGGAATTCGAAAAAAATTACTGTTTTATCAGGGTAGTGGGAACTTGGAACAGTTTATCGGAAGAGGAGGTAAGGAGCAATGGAGTAGATAGCTTCAGGAGGGCCATTGATCTTCATTGGGCTGGGGTCTTTAATTTGACTAGGACCAGCCCAGTTGCGCCCAAAGCCTGCTGCTGGTCGTCGCATTTGTATTTGTATTACCCCCATGAAGTTGGAATCATTGCGATCGGACCTAAAACAGGATCCGATCCACAAAGGGGATTGGGCGCGACCAAGCTCGTATAAATTGTTCGAAAAAAAAAAAAAAGCTTTTGAGATTTCAAAAATATTCAGTAAGAAGATTACCGAAACTTTCCTCTCCTTTTAAATCACAACCCTCATGCCACCGAAGATCGTTGGAATTTTTGCATTTTTGAAGCTTCAATTTCTAGATATGGCCTGGAAAGCTATCTTGTGAATTCCATTTCTTCTCCTCTCTCTAAGTTACTAAAGATGGCCTACATTTGCGTTTTTAATGATTCAATGTCGAGAAACATAGGCGGCAGGCCCCCAAGAAGTGGGGGGGTCAAATGAAATGCGAGAGGGGGGTAGCGGGGTAGGAGGCGGAGGCAGTACCTGTAAAGCTTTTTTTTAATTATTTTTTTTCAAATTCGCTATGTTATTGGATTTAAACATTACTGATTAAATGACAATTAAAACTGCAGAATATAGCCTCAAAACTCAACTTGGTTGAGTTTTTATTTATTTTTGTGAAGTAGCATAAAAACGTCCGTTTGTTTTTTAATTTTCTGTTTTTATTTTGGTAAAATTAATCAATCCACTTAAAAAAATATTTTTCACTTGATCATTACTTTTTAATCGTGAAAAGTGAGGAGGCAGGGCCACTTTGCTTTTGGAAGTGAGGGGACAGTCTCCTCCCTTGCCCCCCTGTACGAGCCGCCTATGTCGAGAAATCTCCAGAGCAAGATCACAGAGCCTTTCCTTTTCCTAACATCACACGAAATTGATTAAAGCTGCGTTTTTGGAGCAATATCAAACATTTTTGGCGGAGGCTGTTGGCCATCACCTAATGCCATAAAAGATGGCCTACGATTATTTTTAGAGCTTTTTAGGATTTGGAGAGAGCCCCCCCCCCCCCTACTACCGAAAAGTTAGTGAAGATAGTCTTAAATTGCGTTTCGGGAGTTTTAATATCAAAAAGTGACTGAGGGGGAATTCATGAAACCAGTAAATTTCCACAAAGCTACGAAAATTCTGCTTTTTAAAAATTTTTAAAGAGTTTCCGGGAAAAGGTCCCCGAACTTCCAACCTGGCTCCCGGGTCGTGCCGCAGACGAAAGACTGGGCATCGACAGTGTATCCGATGGTGACAGTTGAACAGTAAAAATCTACCCTCTCATTTGGACAATGGCCATTATCAGTTCAGACGCCTTCATTCGTTAGGGCCTTAGGCTCTGCTCACGTTCGTTACATACAGTGTTTCTTTCAGGCATCTCCCCGGGGGGGCACTGCCCCCCCGGAGAAAGTCAACTGCCCCCCCGGGGGAAATCTCAGTTTGCACTAACACATATACACACAAAATAATAACAAAAGAAATAAATCAATAAAGTGAAAATAATCAATAAACAAACAAGTAAATATTAAATAAGTATAAAAATAAATGAAAGCTTCAAAACATATATCGTATTTGTGTGTGGGGGGGGAGGGTAATCAAAGATGACCTGCAATTGTATCTTAGGAAGTCAGTTTCGGAAAAATACCGGGAAAGAATTTGCGAACCTTATTCTTTTTCCATTGATATCAAAAATCGCCTGCAGTTGCGCTTTTTGTTTTGAAAGGAGGGGAGGGGGGACTTCAATTTCAGAACACTTCCAGAGAGAGTCCTGAATTGCATTAGTATTCATAATGTTATAAAAGTTATAAAAGAGAGTCTAAAAATGCGTTTTTAATTTTTAAAAATTTAAAAATTCTAATTTTTCTCTAAGATGGTTTATAATGCAATTTTGGAAAATTATGGAAGAAGGGAAGTCCGTGGACCCTATTCTTTCCCTGAACGACCAAAAATTACTTACTATAGCGATTCCAGGATTTCAATCTCAAAAATTTTAAAAGGTAAAGTCCTAAACCCATCCCTTTCTCTGATGCCATCAAAATACACTAAAATTGTGTTTTAATGTTTCAATTTCAAAAACTTTTCCTGGGTAGAGTTCCGAAATCGAACCCTAACATCATCAGAGACGGCTTACATTTTCCTTTTCAGGACTTCAATTTCGGAAAAGTTCCAAAAGAGTTTCACAAACCACATTTATCTCCCCTATCTCATCAAACATAGCTTACAATTTCTCGTTTAGGACTTATTTTCTTGAAGATAGTTTCAAAACCTGTCCCTTACGGAAACTTCATCACACATACCAACAATTGTGTTTTTAGGCCTTCAGTTTGCAAAAAAAAAAAAAAAATCTGGGGGAGAGTCCGTGACCCTCTCCCCCTATTTATAGGGGCCTTACCTTAAATATCATCGCAGATGACCTACAATTGCGTATTTAGAGCTCCAATATCGAAATATTTTGAGGGTGGTGTCAAACTTCATCCCTTACCGAACGTCATCAACAATTCTATACATTTGTGCATTTAGGGCTGTAAGTTGAGAATTTTTCTGGGGGAGTGCCTCCAAATTTCCCTTAACGTTTTCAAATATCTAACAAAATTTTGTTTTTGGAACAAAAGATTTTTTCGAGTTTCAGTTTCGAAAAATTACCAGGCGAAAAACTAAGTTTTTTAAACATTTATCACCTCTCCCATGGTAATGGTGGCTATGGGAATTTATTTAGGGAGGGGGTAAGCCGATCATTAAGATAAATTTACGAATTGATGTTTAAAAATATTAAAGTTTTTGTTGCGAGTAAGAAATTTTTAAGTTATTTCAGAGGGGACAGAGGTTGTCAACATCCGCTCCCTTTAATACGTTCTTGGCAACTGCGGATATAGCTTTAGGGGAGGTCACTGTCGGAAAAGAAGGGGGTCAAAGTGAAATTTTAGGGGTCAAATAGGGGGAACGTGGCTTTTGTTTTTGGAGGATATCATTATAAGAAGGGAGGGAGGAGGGCAAAACTACAATTTTAGATCTTAAATTTAGTGGGAGGGGGGCAAATTTATCGAAAAAAAAGTCCCCGAAATGCAGTTTAAGGCTATTTTTGCCCCCCCCCCCCGTAACCCGCTTGATTCGCGCCTATCTTTTTGCCCTTCCGGATTCTCAAAGTGCCCCCCCGGAGCAAAATGTCTGAAAGAAACACTGGTTACATAAGTACCATTACCAAGCTGTGGCTGTTCGCAATAAATATCGAACCCCATTCGCAATCGAAGACCAGAGAAGTGGTTTGGGTGGGCTTTTAAAAAAGCCTAAAGATCAATTCTATCCAAAGAATTTTATCAAATATTCTCGCTCTAATCAATGGCAGGCAGTTGAAGCCTGAAGACTGCAAGGAGGGGTGCTATTTTAGGTGGGAATCATTGCTCTCTCTCTCTTCTAGTCTTTCTGAAATAGTTCTTTGTAAGTGTCTGTTTTTTTTCTTCTAATTATTTTTTTTTAATATTAAGTGAGAACATGTCCATCATTTCAAAGCGTTCGGGGAAGGGGAGGGGATTAGCAAAGGGTACTTATTGAACACACACACAAAAAAAAACATCGCAAAAAATAATATTTCATAAGAAAAAAGTTAAATGAAATTTAAAACAAAGAAAGAATTTACTAAATATCATTTCCACATGATGTATTACCGCATAAATGACTAAGATTCCTCGGAGGGGGCAAGGCCGTATCCAGAAAAAAATTTCGGGAGGGGCCCAGTTCCGCACATTGCCCAAACACACATACATTTTTGTGTGTGTTATGAGTCTAATTTCTAGCTGCCCCCCACCCCCCGCGATGTTTGATGTGTGTGTGTGTGTGTGTTTTGTTTTTTTTCTCTCATTTCTTTATTCTTATTTCTTTATTGTTCTAGAACTGACCCTTATTAGGGGTAGGGGTATCAAGAGAGATACGCAATGAGAACTTTTTTAAGTGGGGTAGAATATCCGTAATTTTAGGGGGTCCGGGGGTTTCTCCCCCGGGTAAATTTTTGAAAAAAAGTTTTAAAATTCTGCATTTTGAGGCCTTATATGGGGCAATTGGGACTTCAAAAACATGTTGGAAAAGTAGGCAAACAACAATCTCATAAATTTTCTGCATTCTTTTGCAAACTAAAATTAATTAAAGCATAAAAAAATGTTTAGTTTAACAAACGATTAACATTAAGTGATAGAGAGGAAGGACAAGGGAGGAGAAAAAATTAACACATTATGATTTGCTTACATGAGTTTTCACTATAGTTATATAGTAGTTTTTGATCAGTTTCCCAACTCACCGACAGAAACAGCACTTAGTAACATAAAATAACCAATAGTATAAAACACATAAAATTCTTTAAAAGAAAAGTGTAGAGATTTAAAAAATAATTAATGACAGAGTAACATTCTGGCCATTTAGTTAATTCATAGTTTAATTACTTGATAAGAAATAGGATTGAAGCACTTTTAAAGGAGTTTCAAAAAGGTATTTAATGATTTTCAAAGACTCTAGAACAGTTAAAATTCTTTAAAGCATTTCATTTGCACTTTTTAGTTTCTGACGTTTTAAAAGTTGATTGGACAGTCTTACGAAATTGTTAAAACTTTGAAAGACACATCTTTTAAAGAATAAAAATACGAAAAAGAATACAGGAAGGGTAATATTTTTTCTCGTGCTTAACATATTAATAAAGGAATTAATTACAAAGTAACTTCTAAAATACTGAATTAGGTATTTAATGAATAGTCAGAAATGAAACATGTGAGTCACAAAAAATTATTTTTGAAAATATGCTACAAAAAATGCTGGAATATGATTTTTGCATTACGCAGAATATTTTTTTAATCAAGGAGCTGAGTTTCGCACAACTTGATGCCCACCTCCCCCCCCCCCTATTTGTGTTCGAAAATTTAAAATTCAAGGTTTACAGCTATATTTAGCAAAGTTTTCAAGGTTTTTAAGCATTTATAAATGGAATTTTTTTAAAGTAACTTTTGTCTAAGATTGGTGAGCGTCCAACAAAGTAGAGGGTCTGTGAACGTATTCGTTTTTGTGTGGTCTTGTTTATTGAAGACATATTTAGCTATTAAAATCCTTCGAGGGTTACAAATGCTTATAAATGGGGACCAACAAAGTACCCTCTTATTTGAATCAGGGCGGCTAGAAGCAATCTCAGCCTAATCGGAAACTAGGGGTCCGGCGATTAGGGGGTAAAAATCTGAGTGGTGTAAGTTTTGTAAGTTTTATGGGGGAGGGGGGCGCTGATCAAACTGACTAGTAGCTTGCTTTGAGCCTGAATATACACTGAAGTGACAAAAGTCATGGGATAGCAATATGCAAATTTTCAGATGGCAGTAGCATCGCATAGAACAGGTATAAATGCGCAGTGCTTTTACAGAGCTTTCATTTCTGTTCAAGTTATTCATGTGAAGAGGTTTTAACGTGATGATGACCGCACGACGTGAATTAACAGACTTTGAACGCGGAATGTTAGTTGGAGCTAGACGCATGGGTCATGCCATTTCGGAAATCGTTAGAGAATTCAACATTCCCAATCCACTGTGTCAAGAGTGTGCCGAGAGTATGAAATTTCAGGCATAACATCCCACCATGGACAGCGCAGTGGTCGACCGCCTGCACTTAAAGATCGAGACCGGCGACGTCTGCAAAGAGTCGTAAATTCTAACAGACAAGCAACACTGCGTCAAATCACCGTAGAAATCAATGTGGGACGTACAATGGACGTGTCTGCTAGAACTGTGCGGAGAAATTTGGATTTCTTGGGCTATTCCAGCAGAAGACCGACTCGAGTGCCTTTACTGACAGAACGACATCGCTTGCAGCGACTCTCGTGGGCACGTGAGCATATCGGTTGGTCCCTAGATGAATGGAAAACCGTGGCCTGGTCCGATGAGTCACGATTTCAGCTGGTAAGAGCCGATGGTAGGGTTCGAGTGTGGCGCAGACCCCACGAAGCCATGGACCCAAACTGTCAGCAAGGCACTGTTCAAGCTGGTGGTGGCTCCGTAATGGTGTGGGCTGTTTTTTCATGGCATGGACTTGGTCCTCTAGTGCGACTGGACCGAACATTGACTGGAAATGCTTATGTGCAGCTACTTGGAGATCACTTGCAGCCATTCATGGACTTCATGTACCCAAACAACGATGGGATTTTTATGGATGACAATGCGCCATGTCACCGGGCCACAACTGTTCGCAATTGGTTTGAAGAAAATTCTGGACAATTCCAACGAATGATTTGGCCACCTAGATCGCCCGACATGAATCCCATTGAGCATTTATGGGACACCATCGAGAGGTCTGTTCGTGCCCAAAATCCTGCCCCATCAACGCTTTCACAATTATGGACGTCTATCGAGACAGCATGGCTCAATATTCCTGCAGAAGACTTCCAACGACTTGTTGAGTCCATGCCACGTCGAGTTGTTGCACTTCGCCGGGCAAAAGGAGGACCGACACGATATTAAGAGGTATCCCATGACTTTTGTCACTTCAGTGTATTTGGGAAAGAGAGCTGGAAGTGCTAATGAGAGTCTTGTTTTCAAGTATGTTTTGCAACTAATGAAAATTTAAATTGTCTTTTTTTTTTTTTTTTGTACTTCTTCAAATTTTTCCTCATTTAATAGTTAAAAGAAACAAAAAAAACTTTTTTTTGCCATTTGTAATTAAAAAAAAGCTTTTTTTTCTGTTTTACATTATAAAACATTTCGCGTTTCGGGGGGGGGGGGGCTCGGGCCCGTCAGGACCCCCCTCTGGATACGGCCTTGGGAGGGGGGGATCCCCTCCTTGGCTATACCACTGAGTTTTTTGGACCCCAAAAAAGTGCACCTTATGTCAAAGGTTATTGAACTTTTTCAAGTTACGCCACACTTTGACTCACAGCACACAAAGTTGTCTAATACACAATATAAATGCGCACAAATCACAAATGTATATTTCTACGGATTAATTCTACGGTTCGGTTCGTGTTTGCTCAAAAAAAAAAAAAAAATCCTTAAGAAAAAAGCCCACTCTCTTACCATTGTTTTAGTCTTAAATTACACAGGCCAACGATGAAAAAACTTTTTTAATGAAAATACCTTATTCTTATGTTGGTTAGGTTGCTGAATCCAAATATGATGCTTAAAAAGTTGTATCACCCACCATTTATTCACATTTTATAGTTACATTCATGAAATAAAGAAACATTTTTAGAATTTAACAGCTTTTTCATAGTTAAGATAACATGAAAAAATAGGTCTAATGAACAAAGATGATGTTGGCAGCACTGCTGAAACACATGCTACAACATGATGGGGGATTACTGTTGGTCACTTCACCGGGAAGTTCAGCAAGCTATTCATCGCAAGAAAAGCTACACAAGAAGCTTCAAGGAAAAAAGGGAAAGAAAATATAAAGCAATTCCAGTTGACAAGTGAACCTTGTATCATCACATAAAATTACTATTCCAAGTATTTTACTGTAAATACAAACCATTTTTACGATTCTACAGTGTTTCATTGATTTCCCTATATACTGTAAATGGGTATTAGACTATATAATAAAATACATTTTGCTTGGAAACTAAGGGTGATACATAAAAACTACAAGCAGATTTGGATTCAGCACATAAAAATCTATCAAGATCAGCTATTAAAATTAAAAAAGTTTACATACTTTTAGCTTGAAATACATAAATAAATAAATAATTATTGCTAATAATAATTCGTTAGATGGCACCAGGCAGTGGTGCAACCCAAGAGGGTCAGGGAGCCCTTGCGCTTTACTCAACAGAAAAAAGAACGTGTCTTGGGAAAATGAAGATATTTCAATTAGAAAACGCATAGAAAAAATCCTAATCATTTTGAATAGAAATCTTTAAATGAAAAATATTCAACACATGTAGATTATTAGTCAGCAAATTACGTTTCTCTCTTTCTTCTCATTCCCCCTTTTTTTCTAGTCAGTCAGGAAATAAGAGTCTTTAAAATAATGCTACACTCAATAAATTTAAAATAAAGTGTAATCATTCCTCCCCGGCAAGAAATTTAAAATAAAGTGTAAGTATTCCTCCCAGCAAGAAATTTAAAATAAAGTGCAATCATTTTCGGTTTTAGTTTTTTCACAAATAATTTCCAAGCTTTCAGCTGAACAAAACAAAAAAAAAAAAAAATCGAAAAGAGGTAGAAGTCCAAGCCGGCCGAGCTAGAAGGGGCACGTAATTTTCAATCTCTTTACCAGTGGTGAAATTAAAGAATAGAGTGCCTCTCAGTGGCGGGTTTAGGGTAGGATGTCGAGACCCGTATATCCGCCAAGCATGAATTCAAAGAAGTCTCATGACCCCCCTTAAAGAGTCCAAAGAGATCTTAAAATTTCGCTTTTACAACGTGTAATTTAATTGCAAGACTTCAATGTCCAAAAATTTTCGGAAGAGAGTTCTTTTCCGCTTCTTCTTCAATATCTTGGTCAAACATTGCCTCAAATGGCATTTTAGAGATTTAAAATTCAAACAGTTAACGGTAGTTGATATCCCCCTTACTTTTCTATAGTCTTTAGCTCTAAAATGTGTTTTTAGAAAAGAGAGAGCTCCCGAATTACAGTCTCTATGCCCAAAAATTTCCGGAAGAGTCCCTAAATCCTTTTATTATCCTAAATGTTGTCAGACAAAGCCTAAAAGCAGTTGTTCCTATCAAGAATCATGGCGTAAGCGGCGCTATTGAATTATTTTTAAGGGGCGTTTTTAAAAGTTTTTGTTTTCTTTTTCTTTCACGTGTGGCTCTCGTTTTTAGAGGGATCTTCGTGGAATTCTTGGATGATAAGTTTTTGCTCTTGGGGGTAATGGGCACCTCTGCTAAAAGTAAAATTTTGAACCTTCAGTTTAAAAAAATAGAGCTTAAAATTGCATTCTTGAAGCTTCAATGCCGCAAAATTTCGGGGCACAGCGCCCGAATCCTGCCTCTTCTCTTGACGGTATTAAAGATAACCAAAAAATGTTTTTAAAACATTAATTTCGGGAGAGAGTCCTTGCTAACGTTACTACCAAAGATGGTCTAAAGTAAAGATGGCTTAAGGTTTCAATTTTGAAAATTTTCGGAGGGAGATCCCTAACCACTTTTTGTCTCTTAACGTCTCCAAAGAGAACGCGAAATTGCGCATCTATATATCGAAAATCTTTCAGGGGAGGGTCTTTGAACTTTTACTTCTCAAAGATAACTTAAATGAGACTTCAGTTCAAAAAAAAAAAAAAACTCATCTTCTTTTCTTTTACTCTATCATGAAGAAATATATCCTGAGTTGTGCTTCAGTGTCAAAATATTTCAGGAGAGATGCCCCGAGTCTTCTCAATTCCTTTAACGTCACTAAAGATAGCCTGAAATTGCGTGTTTAGAATTTAAGTTTCAGTAAGTTTCCCAGAGGAGTCTTGATCCTCCAACGTCATCAAAGGTAGCATAAATAATTTCAATTTTGAAAAAAGTTTTGGAGGGAATCTAAAACTTCGTAATTTTCTATCTTTTCCAAAAATTACAATATTTTAATTCAATTTGAAAATTTCTACCTGTCTTACAGTAATAGTGAAAAAAAAAAAAGTGGGGGGGGGGGGGCTAAGCTTGATTATATGGGCCCCCTCCGAAATAAAAACCTATATATGCCACTGAAAAAATATCATAGAAGTGTATAAAATTGAAGATCATAACTAGTATTTCAGTTTCATGTAAGTTCTTGAATTTCATCTATTAGTTTTTCGCGACACCCCTCATCTGTCGCTGAGGCACCCCTACGTATCTCGGTACTCACTTTCGGTATCTCTGCCACATATGATCCTTTTGTAAAACATGGAATTGAAATGTCTGACCAAAGTCATTGCTGCTTTTTTACGAACGACACCCCCCCCCCCCCCAACCTCGATATTACAGAAAGTTCACGTCTTGTTTTTAGGCACAATTTTGAGCAATACGTGCTGCTTTGTTTTTTTTTCTTTTTTTTTACACAAAAATTCAAACACAGAACAGGCAGTTTTTGGTACCCCGTCAAAGCTGGCACCCGGGGCGGACCGCCCCCCTCTCCACCACCTTCCTACGCCACTGGCCAGGGGTGCCCGCTGCCCGAGAGCTCACTTCCATGGTCTTTCTGGCTGAAACCAGACTGCCAGATGGCGCACACTAATCACTAGACAACGGCAGTACTTTGAATTTTCGGCTCTTTGTCCATGAGGATACAGGGACAGCAACTTGTCAAAGAAAATTCATTGGCACTTTCCCTTAAAGCTTAAAGATAGATGACTTCTAAATGTCCTCTATCCTCTCCTTTTTTATGATTCAGTCTTTTCGTGCTAATTTGCCCAAAAAAGTGCACTGTGGTGAGGTGAGGGGAAGGGAGGGGTCGTTTTTCGGAAAACAGGGGTTTGTATACAACAACAGATACTGATTGGAGGGAGGACAGACATTTATTGAAGGCATAGGCAGAGCAAAACGGATCAGTCCGTCGTGGTTCGATATCCTAGTGCAAGGATTTTTTTAATCCCGCAAAGTTATCTTTTAATTTAGAGGGAAAAAAATGCTTAAAAGTATGAAAAAAGATAAATTTTTGAAAGGATTCTACTAATAAATGAGGTAAGTTATCGTGTAATATTTTATGAAACGTTAACCTTTTATTTCATTGTTGTTATTATTTAAAACAAAGAAAGGAAAGGGAAAAAAATCAGGAGTAATTCTGCTTCATATATAAATTATGCTTTATTTCACGCTGCCGAAAATAACATTAATTAATTAAAACTCTAGAACGATAATAAAAGCAAATCATCTCAATTATCAATATTTCACTGTAGCAACTAGTTCTGCGGAATTGGAGTCAGACTCGCTCAAAAAACATGTTGACTCCAATTCAAGGTTTTTTTTTAATACATTGTTGACTCTAAAGATAGAAAAAAAATATGAATAAATAACTTAAAAGAAGAAGAAAAAAAAAAAACTGATGGCCATTTGGCTGGGTTTCCTGTATAACACCGCGTAAGTACCATTGGCACACCCCCCCCACCCCCACAACTGACTTATTATTTAAAAAACTCTGCAATAGCTACCTGCGCGCTGCACATGTGTTTCTTTGAATATATTTTTTTAATTAATAGGTCCTGTCCCAGTAAACAGTTTTGTTACCTAACATTTTTAAGTAGCGATAGTTTTTGAATCTAAACTTAACATTTTCAAAAAGAAAAAAAATCATATGTGTTACTGCGATCTCGGTTATAAAATAACAAAAGAAATGAATTCTTAAAAATAAACACAAAATCGTTGATTAAAATATAAAGAGCATATGATGCTGACTGCTACGTATAAATAAAAATGACGTAGTTAGTAAATGTATTGAAACAAGCTCAATTTAAGTAAGAAATGAGGAGAATAAAACTCCGTAGAAAACATAAATAAAATTTAAATCGAATATACAACAATTCAATTAAAAGTTCCTTGTAGTCCGTGGAGTTAGTGCAAACATATTTCACTTCCGGATACCAGTCTGAAATTTTATGTGGGGCTTAAATTCACATAGGAGGACAAAAAAAAAAACGCCGGGAGACACTTGATCGGAGGTCAAGGTCATTTCGTGATGACGTCATTAAAATGGCCGCTTTTACAGGTAAATACGTTCGTTTAACTGCCTAAAACTCCATTATAGTTTGAAATATTGCAAAACTCAAATGTATCATCTGAAAGCTCTTTAAAAGAGCTATTTAGAAAGATTTAATTTTTCTTTCTGAGGTCAAGTTCTCACCTGTAATGACGTCATCAAAATAGCCGCTTTTACAGGTAAATACGTTTGTTTACCTCCCCCTAAAACTGCATCATAGATTCAAATATTGCAAAACTCAAATATATCATCTGAAAGCTCTTTAAAAGAGCTATTTAAAAAGATTTAATTTTTCTTTCTAAGGTCAAAGGCCCACCTGTGATGACGTCATCAAAATGGCCGCTTTTACAGGTAACTACGTTTGTTTAACTCCCCTTAAAACTCCATCATAGATTCAAATATTGCAAAACTCAAATATATCATATGAAAGCTCTTTAAAAGAGCTATGTAGAAAGATTTAATTTTTCTTTCTAAGGTCAAGGGCCCACCTGTAATGATGTCATCAAAATGGCCGCTTTTACAGGTAAATACGTTTGTTTAACTCCCCCTAAAACTTCATCATAGATTCAAATATTACAAAACTAAAATATATCAACTAAAAGCTCTTTAAAAGAGCTATCTAGAAAGATTTAATTTTTCTTTCTAATTTTAAGGTTCCACCTGTGATGACGTCATCAAAATGGCCGCTTTTACAGGTAAATACGTTTGTTTAACTCTCCCTAAAACGCCATCATAGATTCAAATATTGCAAAACTCAAATATATCAACTAAAAGCTCTTTAAAAGAGCTATCTAGAAAGATTTAATTTTTCTTTCTAATTTTAAGGGCCCACCTGTGGTGACGTCATCAAAATGGCCGCTTTTACAGGTAAATACGTTTGTTTAACTCCCCCTAAAACTCCATCATAGATTCAATTATTGCAAAACTCAAAGATATCATCTGAAAGCTCTTTAAAAGAGCTATTTAGAAAGATTTAATTTTTCTTTCTGAGGTCAAGGTCCCACCTGTAATGACGTCATCAAACTGGCCTCAAATGACGTCATCGCAGGTGGGCCCTTGACCTTAGAAAGAAAAATTAAATCTTTCTAGATACTCTTTAAAAGAGCTTTTAGATGATATATTTGAGTTTTGCAATATTTGAATCTATGATGGAGTTTTAGGGGGAGTTAAACAAACGTATTTACCTGTAAAAGTGGCCATTTTGATGACGTCATTACAGGTGGGACCTTGACCTCAAAAAGAAAAATTAAATCTTTCTAAATAGTTCTTTTAAAGAGCTTGCAGATGATATATTTGAGTTTTGCAATATTTGAATCTATGATGGAGTTTTAAGCAGTTAAACGAACGTATTTACATGTAAAAGGGGCCATTTTGATGACGTCATCACAGGTGAGCCCTTGACCTCAGAAAGAAAAATTAAATCTTTATAAATAGATCCTTTAAAGCGCTTTCAGATGATATAGTTGAGTTTTGAAATATTTAAATCTATGATGGAATTTTAGGGGGAGTTAAGCAAACGTATTTACCTGTAAAAGCGGCCATTTTGATGACGTCATTACAGGTGGTCCCTTGACCTCAGAAAGAAAAATTAAATATTTCTGAATAGCTCTTTTAAACAGCTTTCAGATGATACATTTGAGTTTTGCAATATTTTAATCTATGGTGGAGTTTTAAGCAATTAAACGAACGTATTACCTGTAAAAGCGGCCATCTTGATGACGTCATCACGGGAGTTCATGACCCCTGATCAAGTGTCTCCCGGTGGTTTTTTGTTCTTATATATGTACCTAAGCTCTGTACCAAATTTCACACTGGTATCCGGAAGTGAAATATTTCGGCTGTTTTTGTCGCTAACTCCACAGACTATTGCGGTATCTAAAGAGAGAGAGGGAGGGGGGAGCAAGGCCGGGGCTCATACCTAAGTTGGAAACCTCTGAATAGGTGGAAAATTCAAGCGTGTTGTGAAAGCATGAATCCAAAATTGATCATAACCCTCTTGACGAAATTATAGATTAAAATTGCGTTATTAAGTATTTAATTTCGGAAAATTTTGGGGGGAACCTCCGCTCTCCGCGCTCCCATTTTTTTTTTGCCACCAAAGACAACTAAAATTGCATTTTTAGAACTTTAATTTAAAAAAATATCCGAAGAAAATTTTCTTAACTTCTTTTAGTTTGTTCGTCCCTTCTCTCCTGTAAGCAGGGGCCCTACTCTGAAATTTCCTGGAACTTCCAGTGACGTCTATTACTCCCTCACGACAAGCAAGAATAGCCGAAAAAGTTGTCGCTTGTCAAATTTTGTGCTACTCTGAAAGCCCTAATGTGCCCAAGCGAGAATTGTTTCTTCTTCTACCGCGTATCGAGAAGGAAAAACGATTGACCAATCAAATGACAGTATATCTCACCGCTGCGTGCATCAAAATTCGCGCGTGCATTTGCTTTAATAACTTTCTGGTTTAGCTTAGCCTCCGAAATAGATGGCAAAAAGATTCGACAGCCAAATATTAAAAGCATTCGGGCAGATTAAGATGTTGTGTTTCAGGAATTTAAAAATATTAGGAATCTTAAATCGCAATTAATACATCTTTTTCAACGCATACGAGCATACAAGCGTAAGCGAAGTAAAGTGTCGAAATACATTATACGAATTCGTCTCAATGTATCAAATGCTTCGACTAAACATGAAAAAAATTATAAATACTTTAAAAAAATAATAATAATATTTAAAACTATTTATTAAATTAAATCATTTAACTTCATGACTTTGTTTTTAGCGATATTTTGACTTATCGCAATAATAGTTTAAAATTCAGACTTTAAGTAAAAGTCCCCTTTTTGCGTTACTCATTTTTGTTTTCGCAATAATAGTTGTATTTTCAGTCTTTAAATGCTAAGTAAAGAAAAATCACATGTCTGGGCAGGGCAAAATTAAGGCATAGGTATATGGGTCACAGGCCCAGGGCACCGACGTTTGGGGGGGGGGGGCCTTAAATCCATCCAAAGTTTTCATAATGGAGAAATTTCATATCGCACTATGACAAGAGAAACAATAAATTTAAAAATACTCTTTCGAAAACTTGAAATCGAAAATATTTTACTACTTCATTATATTGTTTTTATTGGGGGGGGGGGGGGGGAGGGGCAGCACATAAAAATAATTTGACGAAATTTTTGCAATATTTTTTACTGAGTCAAATACTTTTTCTATTTGCTTGCTCTTATTAATCCTGAAATTTAAATCGCTGAATATATGTTCGGAAATGTAGAAATATTGCCATGTGTAAAACCCCATCAAGCAGTAGTTTTTTGCATTAATACGAATACCATAAAAATATCATTAGTTCATGCTAGCTACAAATTGATAAAGCTGTCTGCTTAAGAAGTTGATGTCTAAATACAGCACCGACAGGTCGACAGTAAACGATTTGATTGGTTACAAACTTTCTGCCATTGACAGATTTTCTGCAGTGTGAATTGACAAGGAAGGGTCTTCCTTTGGCAACGCGGGGGGAAGGGGTCAGGTCTAAAGGAAAGAGCTTCATCTCCTTTGGCAACGCGCCGAAAAAAACTTCCTGATTTTTCCACTGCTGGAAGATGGCGCTGGTAGTGTTGACAGAGAAGGGAAAGGAGAATTCGGAAGAGGACCCCATGGAGCCAAGGTATATAGAGGTTCTATATACCTTGCCATGGAGCTAATGAGCTCCACCCCTAGCTCCATGAGAGGACCACGAGTTTCGGAGGGGTCAGCGGAAGACCGACGGGAGGTAGCCGCGATTATTTCCACGAAAGAGATATGTTAAATATTATGATTTTACAGTTATTTGCTGTCTCATGTTTCATTTCAGTTCTCATGTGTATTCAATGACCACTGAAAATATTATTTGAATTGCTTACACACATGTCGTTATTTGTATTGTAAATTTGACGTATCAATGTCATATTTATTTTTGCATCCCCTTTTTAAAATTTCTGATTTTTTTTTTCATTGATAAAAAATGCTTTATCTGTACTACCGTTCACAAATCTGCTAAAAGTGATGGAAACCAGTAATAAGAGGAAAAGTAATTATCGACAAAGTTTAAGTTTAAATATCCTTTAATGTATCGTTTCATCATTACTAATCTACTTGATTATTTTTTTTTCAAACTTAAATCACATACATATTGACAATTACATTGTGAAAAGCAAGCTAAAATCATTTCTAGTCTTGCAGGGGCAATAAGTGGAATTTTAAAACAACGTAAAAAAAAAAAAAAAAAAAAAAAAAAAAAAAAAAAAAAAAAAAAAAACACCGATTGCAAAGCACATCACAGAAAATTGAATGAATTAGCTGTTAAAAACAGTTTTTATGAAAAATAGAGCAAGGGAGCTCTCCCCCCCCCCCAAATTTTTCACAACCCTTTTATGCTTTTTATTTTTGCCCCTTTTTTATTTTATTTATTTTTTAAATATTGTTGTTGTTATTATTATTTTTTAATATTACTTATTTCTTCAAATATTATTTATTTATTTTTTAAAAATATTATTTAGTCGTTTTTTAAATTATAACTATTAGTTTTTTTTTTATATATTGTTAATTTTTTAAAAGTTTTTATCTATGCGCAGAATAGAATCGCTTCTTTTCTCTTCCCGACATTCCAAGCACACACACAAAATAAATAAATAAAAATAGTAATGAAAAAATAATTTAAATAAAAAAATAAATTAATGAATACTTTTTATTAAAAAAATTAGTAAATAATTTAATTAAAAAAATAAATTTATTTTAACCCCCCCCCTCTGTGGGCACCTATGTTATGGAGAATTTTATAGTGACATCACCCCCGAGGGCCCCCCGTTCCCATCACGTTGGTGATTTTGCAGTTCGGAAACCCTCGGGAAGATCACCTAAGTGACAGCAGATCAATTTAGGTTTTAAAAGGATTGCTTCATAAGCAAAAATTAAACGCGTCGAATGCAAAATATATTATAAACGTAGGGTGAAGCAGTGCTCTATGCTTCTCTAAATAGCTTCCATAGCAAAAACAGCTTTAAATTTCCCAATATTCAGGAGATTTTTTTTCAAATACCCTTATTTAAAAGCCTTTTAAAACGCTAGACAACGGAATGTAAACAAATTCAGGTTGCAGCAGCGCCCTCTAGCAGAAGTGAAATTTTGTTGCCAAACTGCTATCATGGAGATTCATTTCAGGGGAGGGGAGGGGGGGAGCAGCACACATCACCAAACTTCTCACTACCAAACTTGCACGCATGGTGCTGCTCTCTAGTGAGAAAAATATTTTTTAGTAACAAATTTCGGTGGAAGTGTTTCTTTCACAGACACCATACGACAACTTCTTGACATATAGGATTACGGAACGTAATTTCTTATTCCAAAAATAAAAATATAGAAAAAGATAAAATTTTCCATTTTGAATGGTGAATGGCCCAGAGAAAACTGAAGTCATTGATCCACATGAATAAAAGTTGGTACACAAGGTTGCAGAGAAGAGGGGGACATTTTATAAGGAGGATATGGTCACTTTATGGGTGGGAACGAACGATGTAGGCCGTAGTAATAATGAGGAATTTAGGAACGAGTGGAATTCCCTGTTGGATAAAGCAACCAACAGTTCGACCAGTGTCCAAGTGGTTGGGTTGCTGCCCAGGTACGGAGTCAATAGGAGCTGGTTAAACCAGCGGGCTAGGTGCATGAACCTGATACTCAAAGAAATTTGCCATATGCGCAGTATCAGATTCATCGATGTGTGGAGTTATTGTAAGCGAGATTGGATTGCTAGGGATGGCCTGCATCTGAGTTCTACAGGGGTTAAAATGGTTAGTGGTTTGGTTTTGGAGTATTCTGAGTCAAAAAACTAAGTTTGAAGGGGGGGCAGGGTTCACGGAGAAGGTTGCAAAAATATGCAAACTATTTGGGTTTAATTAGGAATGGTAATAAGGAGGAAAATAAGAGTAGTCATTTCAACAATTTTGATTCAAGAAATCGTAAGGGGTTGAATAAAAACAAGTTGAGCATGCTTAAGGTTTTTTATACCAATGCTCGCAGTATTAGGAACAAGATGGAAGAATTAAAAAGCATAATCACAAATGAGAATTTGGATGTAATTGGAGTTACCGAGACATGGGCTACCAAAAATGATGATGATTTATTGTGTATTCCTGGGTATAATTTGTTTAGACAAGATAGAGTAGGTAAAAGAGGTGGTGGGGTTTTATTTTATGTTAGAGATACTTTAACTTGCAATGAATTGGCAATAAATGACAAACCTAATGATATTGACATGGTTTGGCTAGAATTGATGAGCGGTAAGGGTAAAAAATTACGTTTGGGTAACATTTATAGGCCACCTAATCTAAGCCAGGGTCAAGATGAACAGATGTATCGTATTATTAGAGACATGTCGAGTAAGGGACCGGTAATTATAATGGGGGATTTCAATTTTCCGGGCATTGATTGGAATAATTCTTACCCCAATAATAGTAGAGAAGAGGAATTTCTAAAAGTAATTGGTGACTGTTTTTTAGATCAAGTTGTTTCTGAGGGAACACGGCAGGATACTGTTTTGGATCTTGTTTTCTGCAATGTTGAAGGCTCTGTACAGGCATTATGTGTAGGGGAGCATATTGGGGATAGTGACCACAACAGCATTAGGTTTGGGATTAAGTTTGATATGCACAAAGACAAAAATTTTAGGTTTGTACCTAATTTCAGAAATACTGATTTTGTCGCACTCAGGCAGAGTTTGAAAGCGGTTTTTTCATCAGGTTTGGACAATAGCGATGTAAATTTGCAGTGGACAGAGTTTAAGGAAAAACTAGCAAAAACAGTTGGAGATTTTGTTCCTTTTAGGAGAAAAGGGGTAAACACAAAAATTTGGCCCATGTGGTTCACTAGGGAAACTAAGGATGCTCTAAATCGTAAGCAAGCTTCTTTTCGTCGATTAAAAGAAACTGGTCACAGCGCAGACAGGCTACAGTATTGTGAGGCTAGGCGTAGTTTTAAGTATTTGGTACGGTTTCAGAAAAGAGAATTGGAACAAAAGCTGGCAGATAATATTGACAGGAATCCAAAGGAGTTTTTTGCATACGCAAATTCTGGGAAAGTTCGAAATAGTCAAATTGGGCCACTAGTAGATGAGCATGGAAATTTAATTCAGAATGATGGTGATATAGCAAATGTTCTAAATGACTTTTTTTCCAGTGTTTTTAACGATAACTGTATCTCAACAGTTGACACAAGCAAGACACAAGCTACTACACAGCTTGAGGACTTTGTATTTTCCAGGGAGGACGTTTTACTTTATTTGAAAAAAATTAAAACCACAAAAGCTCCGGGACCAGATAATATTTATCCAAAAATTCTAGTAGAATGTGCAGAGGAATTAGTTGACGCTATAGTTAATATATTCAATGCTTCGTATAACTCAGGGATAGTGCCAGAGGACTGGAAACTAGCTAACATTACACCACTCTTCAAGAAAGGGTCTAGAGGTAATGCAGGAAATTATAGGCCTGTGAGTCTGACTTCAGTGGTATGTAAAATTTTTGAAACATTGATCAAAATTAAGATTATGAATTTCTTAGAAAATAATGGGCTGTTGAGTAGTTTGCAGTATGGTTTCAGAAAAGGTAAATCGTGTGCTACTAATTTATTACATTTCTACGACAAGGTTACCTTGGCTTTAGATAGCAAAAAATGCGTAGATGTTGTTTACATAGATTTTCAAAAAGCTTTCGATAAGGTACCGCATGTAGCACTACTCAGCAAATTAGCTGGTATAGGGGTAGGAGGTAAAATTCTAGTTTGGGTTAGGAATTGGCTGACAGGAAGGAAACAAAGAGTAGTTGTTAGGGGTAACTATTCTAAATGGAGTGAAGTTTTAAGTGGGGTTCCCCAAGGATCAGTTTTAGGTCCCCTTTTGTTTATTATTTTTATGAATGACATTCATGAAAATGTTTCTGGAAACATGAATTGTTTTGCCGATGATGTCAAACTTATGGGGGTTGTAGAAAATGACGAACAAATAAATCAGCTGCAACAGGATTTGGATCATATTACTAAATGGGCAGACAAGTGGGGTATGGCAGTTAATGTTGGGAAATGTCAAGTGCTGCATTTCGGTCATGGAAATAAGCATACAAGCTATTATTTACAGGGTTCAGTCATTAGTAGGGCAGATAATGTTATGGATCTAGGTGTCTTAATAAATCAGGATTTCAAGTCCAGTCAACAGTGCAGCATAGCTAGTAACAAAGCCAATAGGATGCTTGGGTTTATTAATAGATCTATTTCAAACAAATCTAAGAAGGTTCTTCTGCCTCTATATAGAAGTTTGGTAAGACCTCATTTGGAGTATGCTGTTCAGTTTTGGTCTCCTTATCTGAAGAAAGACATTAATTTATTGGAAAGGGTACAAAGGAGGGCTACAAGGTTAGTGAATGGACTTTCTAATTTAGACTATGATTCCAGACTTAGAATGCTTAATATGTATAGTCTTGAGCAACGGAGAACCAGAGGGGACATGATTCAGTTATTTAAATTTATTAAAATGAATGATGTTGCAGGGTTGGATTTTTGCAAGGAAAGCAGGACAAGGGGTCATTGTTTTAAGCTGTTTAAACCTCAGGCGAACCTGGAAATTCGAAAAAATTACTATTTTAGCAGGGTAGTGGGAACTTGGAACAGCTTACCGGAAGAGGCGGTAAAGAGCAATGGAGTAGATGGCTTTAAGAGGGCCATTGATCTTCATTGGGGTCTTTAATTTGACTAGGACCAGCCAAGTTGGGCCCTGAGCCTGCTGCTGGTCGCCACATTTGTATTTGTATTTGTATTTGTATAAACGTCACGTGCGGGACAAAATGGCGGCATTTTCGCGGAATAACCCATAATCAAATCAAAGACCTCAAAATAAAGGTAACAACTTTATTATTAGAATAGTTTCAGTTACACTTCTGTCTCATTTAAACACGTTGATATTTTCTTACCTCCAGAAATAGATCATTTTTAACATATTTTCGGAGTGATATTGCTTGATCTGGAACATCACGAAAGATAAATGTTCCGTCTCAAACTTTTGTTGAGTTGCGAACCAATTTCTGGTAAAATTATGGACTTTTCTTATACTACCCCGTAATTATTTGAGGATAAAATAAATAAAGCGATTGGTTCAATAAATATTCAAGAAATGATCATTTGCCAAGTTTTGTGGTGATTACAAATAATCACCAGGAATTATACAAAATCACCGGAATGATTTCATTCACCGCAACATAGTTATTTAGATACATTTTTAATTGCCTTAATAAGTGCCAAATGCGTATTCTAAATTCACTTAGTCTTTAATTTGTTCCAAGAATAGATTATTAATTTGAATTCCATTTAGAATTCATTCAGAAATTAAATGGCGTTCACAACTTCCCTAATGCACGAGACTAGTCCAGCGCTTTTAATCATCCCGTGATTCCAAACCAATCTCAGGCTAATTGACAGATAAATGAAATGTCATAGGATCCAGATCCCTCTTGTACTGTTTTAGAAGCCCACAGAATGTTTTAAGAATTAATGATGATTTTTAATTTCGTGTACATTGTAACTTATTATGTAAATGTTTTTTACGAGTTAATATTTCAATGTGTAAAATTAGAATGTGATTTTTTCCCATATAGAACACGATTTGCTCAATTATTTGCTCTACTTTATTAAACTGTTTAGGTTATTTGCATGGTTGTGAAATTTTTACGAATATATTCACATTTTATTTCCAGAGTTTTAAAGTTCGGCTTTTAATTTGTATTTGACTAGTAGGAACCATTACGTATCATAATCATATTTCGTATCAACTTTCTAAAAACTTCTCTTTTTCCTCAACTATTTAGGTTCGGTGAAAAACATTATGTAGTAGATTATGGCTTGTCTCCGATACTGTAAAGGCCTTTTTATTCGCGAGGCCTTAATTTTCGCGATTTTCACGAGCCCTTCGTAATCGCGAAAATTTTGGCCTCGCGAATTTTTTTTTACTTTAGACTTTTTCAACTTTCGCTTCCGTACATGCAAAATTCGCGAAATTTTCGGCCCGCGAAATCACCGATATATTCATTTTCGCGAAAATTACGGCTCGCGAAATTAAAGGCCTTTACAGTAACTGGAACGAAGATGGACAGAAGACTAAACAGTTTCATTCATAAAAAGATGGCTAGGAAAACCAATTTGTTTTGCTAATATCATACCAGGATAGTTATCGGCCTTAGAGGAATTCCTCTTACCTAAATGAATTCGTTTGTCAGACGTCTTTTTATCAGAACCATACTATACTTTCATCGATCGAAACGGTAAACGAAGATTCACAGAACTATTCTATTATGGAAGCATTAAGAACAGTGGTACCTGAACTACTGCCCGCGAGCCACATCCGGCCGAAAAAACTGATCCGTGAGGCCCGTCGTTTTGTTCAATATTACAAATCAAAAAGCAAACGAAGTGACAATGCTAGAAATTTGGAGCCAAATAAACAGAAATTGGTGTCTGAAAAACATGCACTCACTAGAATAAGCATCAGGTAATCATCACAGCAATTATTAGTTCGTAATTTTCTCTCCTGTTCCATATTTTCACACGTTTATTCATAAAAATTTTAAATACAGGCGAGTCTCGATAACTCGAAGCCTTTTAACTCGGATACTCTTTCATCTCGTAGTGTTCATTGGGTCTCCAGACTCTTGAGAAGGCTGTGGGAACTTCCTATAACTCGAACAACTAATAACTCGAAGCTTTTAACCACTCCCTTTTGACTTCGAGTTATTGAAATTCGGCTGTATTTAGAAGTTTTACATTTTCTGGACCGTGAAAATGGCTTAAATATGAGAGGCGGCCCTCGGGTAGAATAAGGTTGAACACCACTAAGAACATACAGAGAGAGAGAGATAAAGGTGAAAGGCAGAGAGGGATTTTTCAAAGGAAACAGTAAAATAGAACAACAACAAATTACATTTATTCTGTTTCAGAAAAAAAAAAATGTCAACAACTGCTATCCCGTGTTAACAGTACCTCTAAAAGACCTACATCGACTTCCACAAACTTCACAATTTAAATAACCGAAATTCTTCAACAAGCTCCGTCGCAGCCATAAAGATCTCAACAACGGGAAATTGACGTAACACTTGTTGATAGCCACAGCGATTCCCAGGTGATTACGGACAACATAAAGGGCAGCCAAGCATGTCCTCTGGATCTGTCGAGCCGCCTACATGTATGTGTGTGCGTCTCGTTCCCACCGGGCACACAATGCCTGAAATACACACAAAATCGACCGAGCATCCGGTATGTAAAGATATACTAATACAATGAGCCAGCCAACATTCCAATCATAGTCACACGAAGTCTCAAGTGCTCTCGGCATGGGTGATTCCGATGCAGATAAAGCGGGTTTAATCGATTTGTCGTAAACTTTCGGTCTTGACATTCGTACAATGTCAGGCAGATCAAGATGGCAACAGAGAACAACTTCAGTGGATCTTAATAGAGCTTTCGTTGATATTCATTTCACTTGAAATTTTACTTTACATTATAATTTTTAAAGTAGGGGTGCACCGATTAATCGGCCGTAATCTTTAATCGGCTACATTACCAGTTATCCATGATCTGCCAATTTTTGCCGATTAATCGACGGCCGATTAATTTTCGATTGAACTTTAGTATGTCCAGAACAAAAAACTATTCTCAATGAATTTGTAAACAAAAATTGTGTAAAAAGAAAGTAGGTGATTATGAAATGATTACATGCATGTCTGTCAGCCGTCCCCCCTCCCCCCCCATTTTAGAAAAATATTTTTTAACTAAATTAAATGTTCCCTAACAATTGTGTATAGTAAGTAGATGCTGCTATACAATTGATTCAGAAAAATCAAAACAACGAAAACCCACTAATGAGAAGAAAAAAACAAAAAAACTTTTGTGCTTAAAAATAAAAGCAAATCATACAACGTCAAAAAGACACAAATGCGCAAGAGTACGCAGACACGTGTTTCGGCATATACGGAACGCCTTTTTCAATGCACAAAATATGAGCGCATGGATTGTACAGCTCACCATATCGTGCATTGAAAAAAGCGTTCCTTGAAAAGCCGAAACACATGTCAGCGTATTCATGCCCTTTTAACGTTGTATGATTATCTTTTAACCTACCAATGCGCCTACAAAGCGCAGATTTTACTCAAAGCCCACTTATATCCCTTTTCATCTCACTGCATCAGTTCATTCGTTTCAAATAAAGCCAAAACTGCACTAAATCAAGAAAAACTAAGAACAAGCATTGCTACAAATCCATGGAAGAAAAGGATGATCCTTAAACTCAAATAAGCTGAATCTGCAAATATTTTTTTCTTTTCATCCTAAGCAAAAAAAGAAGAAAAAAAACCGTTTCACTTCGTTTTTTCTACCGCTTTCTAACTTTATTTGTGGGCAACAAGAACTCGTTAAAGTATTCCATTAAGATATATTTTCGTCTTTAACAGCAATATCAAATTCAACAAAATGAAATCGCTCTTTTTTCTCACAAGATATGCATTGATTTTTTATGCAATGAGAAATCTACTAACTAAATCTAGAAGAGCAAACCATTTAAAGAAATGTTACTTATTCAGGCTGTTTGTCTTTTGTGGTAAATTTGGGTCTGTCAACTTTGCGTCATTTCAATTTTTTAGTAAATTTGACTAAAAATAATAAAAATAGAAAGTCTAGTGATGCACTCATTGCGCTAAATTAGGATATAAGTTTTTTATTCTTTATTTTTACAGAAATAAAAATGACAATATTGTACACAGCAATATAAAACTTATTTATGTAGAAACAGTAATTGTGTTTCTGTTTTCCCTTTAATGGAGGATATAGCTGAAAACTGGGAAATTTGGTTAGTAGCCAGTGGCCAGTGGACTCAATTATATTAGTCTCCATTTTTTAAAGTTAGTCGCCACTTTTTAAAACTGCAACTAACGAAGAACTGTTAATACGTTTTGCGTTTTATATGTTTTTAAATGGGTTCCAGAAGCGTTCAATACATATTGATGTAAACCAACAAGTTGTATATTTATTTGTATGTTCCTTTATACAGTCCCTTTAAAATCGTATAAACGGTGCTTCACTTTATGTTTCAAATTTTTATGAATAACGAAAAAAAAGTATCAGAATATCGCTCACGTAAGAAAGGTGATACAACTCAAAAGCACAAAGTTTTACAGAAGAGACAGAAAAGAATTTAAACTTTAAGTACAGCCTAAAACAAGGAAAAGTTCAGTTTTAGAGCATTAGTAATTGATTTTGCAAGCCATAGGGACCCTTATGATTTTTTTTTTTTTTGTAAACAACATCTCAAACTGTTATATATTTCTACATGAACCGCAAAATTTACTCATTTGCTCAGTCATAAATAAGATCAAGTCAAAAGTAATTAACCAGTTTCATACTCTATTCATTATACTTAACTAACATTTTATATAGAACAAAAATGCATAGTTATACGTGTCTTCTCTATATATATTTGCTGATTTTCTGACTAAAAGAATGTACCGTATTTTCGGGTAGATAAGACGCACCACCGTATACGCCGCACTTCGCAAAATACCGGAGAAAAAAATGCGTTTCATCAGATACGCCGCATCAGCGTATAAGCCGCATAAAACTGTCACAAATTCAATCTGCGAGAACCTACGACCTCACGCTGTATACTGGTATTGACATCATTCAAAAACAATGACAAAGAATTAGTAACATTGATTTGAAAACAGTGTTTCAATATTATAAATAAATAAAACATTGCAACATTTTGCGATAACTGCAACTTATAGTAACCCTGTTCTGCTACAGTTGGTTTCTACTGCAACCGTACTTCCATCCTCACGCAAGCTGGTGTTTTTTTTTTAATTATTTGTTTTTCGGTTGGATTTGTTTTCGTTTATCAGACATGTTGGTTATGGTTGATGTTTTTTTTTCTTAATTTATTCCACTTCCTTATCGGATCTAGGAGAATAAAATAACATCTGAATAAGCAGAAATGCTATCACCCTTTTCAAAATAGATCTTTTCAAGGGCGTTGCAGTTCTGGTTTTGGATGTCAGACTTTAATTTGTTTCGTTTTTAAGCAATAACTAAACATAACGTGAACTTTGAAAAAAAAAAGACAAAAAAAACTTTTACATCGTATAAGCCGCCATGGTGTAGCCGCAGGAGTTAAAATTCAGCTTTTAAACACGTATAAGCCGCGGCTTATCTACGCGAAAATACTGTATTTCATAATGATGAGTTTTAGTTAACAACTGGAAACATTTAAAAATAGAGTAAAAAATAATGCTAAAAACAAGAAACCAGAGTTAAATTGTTCATTTAAACACCTTTTAACGAAAAACGATGTTATTTTAAGTGACTCCTCTTCTTCAATATTGCGCTTTCCCCCACGTGATCGCTGAGCAGCCATTCCAAAGCAGGTGGCACGTGCAGGGTTCAAAGTGCAAATGACGAATGGCGGTTCCTGTTGTGGCTCAATTTCTCCCTCTAGCGATGGGGAGAAGAGGTGGGGAAAGAAATACATGGAAGTAGCGCCGAACAGGAGGGGGGAAATGTGGTTCGATTGGGAATGTTTAGAGTGACTGAGCAAGAGTGGCGACGGAGGGTGGGTGGCGATCGATGCCACATTTTTTAATCGCCACTTTTGCAACTTTAATCGCCATGTGGCGAGTGGCGACCGCTAATTTTCAGCTATAATGGAGGAGTGATGTGATTTATCATTCTTTTTTTCAGTTAATAAGTTTGTGACTTATTAAAAATTCATTTTTTCAATTTTCTACGCAGCTTTTTGCGTGTGATCCACACCACAGCACAAGATGAACATCAATACTAGTACACGATACATAATGTATCGAAAAATTCTATTCCACAGCACATAATTTTTTCATAGAAAAACAAAAAAGTTTTAATGAGAAAGTAGATTTATTGCTTTATTGAGGCTACTTAGACTTTTCAGCAAGTAATTTTATTTGAATAGAACTGAACTTCAAGTCATTCAACGTCTATTAAAAATATACTGAGGACAGGGGTAAAAACTAATATAGCTTTGAATAACATTATACAACAAAATAATAAATAAAAACATTAAATAAAATTAAAAAAAAACTCCAATATAGCCCCCCCCCCCCCCAAAAAAAAAAAAAAAAACACATTTTAACGGGAAGAGAGCGGCATCATATTTGGCGCATTTACTCATTTTTTTCCCACATGCATTTCTTTATAGTAACTTCAAAGAATATTAACATCAAACGATTGCACAGCTACAAAAATCTTGAAAACCAACGAAGCAAGCACTTTCATTTGCTCATTAGAATAATTTACAATTACCCTAAAACATGGATAAATCACAAGAAATTAGTTATGCTCATAAAGCACGTTAATGAAGAACATTTTCTCCATTGCATTGCATAACGGCCGTTTTTGAAAGAGTATATATTTTACTTTCAAAAGCACGAGAAAAGCAGTGTATTTCTTAAGCAGGAAAAAGAGGGCAACACAATAACATTTTACATCAAAAATATTTAAAGATTTTTTTAAATAATCATTTGGCTCAGCATTTTATTCATAACACTTAAATACCCGCACTTCTAAATGATCACAGAATTTCGTCTCAATATTCTCGAATTAAGATTTTAACCCTTTGACTGTACAATTTTCTTAACGAAGTCTCTTAAAAATATGCCTATTTTTTCGCATGCAAAACCAATATGAAATTTCCGTGCTAAATTAGCACAAATTAAGTTAGAAATAACCATTAATATGACAAATCATATAAAAAGTGTAAAAAGATTTGTAGGTTAGCCACATTTTTCGTCTGATATTCAGCAAACTTGGCATAGAGGTTCCTTGATGCACTAGAATTCACATAGGCGGGGTTTTGAAATTTAAAAAAAAGCCAAAAAGCTCAAAATTCAAATTTTTTTTTTGTCTCAAACTGGCCATTTTCTTTCAATTTTGAATAGATAGAGTAACAGAGATGAGCCTTTAAGCGCACAAATTGATAAAATTTAACACATTTAAATATAAGTATTTTCCAACAAAGATTACGATTAACAATGATTTAAGGCTCACCTATATCATTTTAGCATGAAATAAGTTAAAACAATTATAATTAGCTATCTCCATATATTATTTCTCTAAGCCGAATCCTATACCCGGTCGAAACTCGCTCTTGTCTTTATCGAATTGCATGAAAATTTATGATTTTGAAGCTTATCCCGCGGCTATTGACGAAAATTAGACCCACCCTCTAAAAAGTGTCGGTTCGTTTTTTATTCGAACTTCAATTTTTGGGCACAAAATTGACTCTATCTAGCGAAATAATTGTATCGTCTCCATTTTGATTTCATTCGAAAGATTAAAAAAAATGCGTTCTTTAGAACGTTTCTCCGCTAGCGCCGCGTAACGAGAATCTCGAAAATCCACGTTTAAGCGACTTATAAGCGATTGAAGTTTGAAAAAGTTAAATTTTTTGCTCAACTGTTAAAATCGTTACCATTGTTGTTCAAATCAATTTTAAATGCGACATTTCAAGCCAAGGCTTAGCTCGGTAAACCTTAATTGTAACTTTTATTGTTTCAAAATACTATGGTAGTTTTGCGATAACGTTAGTATTTAGTTTAGTAGTAGCCTTGGGTATTTGATTTTAATAGGGTATCACTTTTGTAGTAGTTGTAAAAGTGAACGTGTCTTTGATCTCTTTGAAAAGTTGTCAGAACGACGGCAGTTGATGGCGATGTTGTGCAAACGTACTACCTGGACAATATTAGACAATTCAACAATGCTTTGGCCTTCGCTTCAGTCAAAGTGGACTCAGTTAACATTCCTGGCAGAGGTCCATATTGTTTTAAACTACATGGTCAAGTGTACCATATGATCGGGAACTTGCAACCTCCGGCAGGGACTACACCAACTTACGCTGGACTTTTCTTTATAGATTTTGACACTGCGCTGCAACTTCGGGCAGATACAGTGGCGGCGCCAGCTATGGGGCAAGGGGGGCAATTGCCCCCCTGTCGGGAACGTCTTGCCCCCCCATCGGGGAAAATTTCTTGCTTCGTCGGGAAAAAATTTCCGACGAGCAAATTTTCCGACAGAAATATGAGCGCCGAAAATGTTTCTGATTCCGACAGATCGGTAATTTTCTTCGAATAAAATCATTCAACGAAAAAAACTATTTTTTTTTTCTAAAATATTCTCAGTATTCGACAAATTACACGATTTCAGACCAATTTCGAACACGAGAACCTTCGGGAAGCTGGTAGCAACAAGAGGAATCGGCGAGCTGCAGTCGTATCTCTTGGAAGAACGTTAAGTTCTGCTGGAGAAAATTATTTTTGTTCAGGTTGAAAAGGGCAAATCTTCCTTTTTTTTTTCTCACCAGCGGTTCCCACCGCAAATCGCCAGCAGCATGGCAAACGGACATTCATTGTCACTTTCTGAGAATCTGATAATCATCAACGACAAAATAGCTGCTTAATTGCCCCAACCTCATTTAAGACCAGACGTTAGACACGTGTTTCTCCGAGGGCTTTTGTCACCCACCAACTGTCGTGGAGCGATACTTGAGACTCGGGATTAGACCCCTTTTTCCTACTTGGACGGCGAATGCCGCGGGCTCCCGCGCATTGCATAGCGAGCTAAAGAAGCGAAGCACGCAGCCCACCCCAGTTCTAACTCGAAAACTTTTCATTCACGGAGTTACTTCTTAGCAAGAAGAAAAAAATTGGAACAATATTTGAACGAATTAAAATTTAACAGAATAGAACAGATGTAAATCATCTCCAGAACTCAGAAGTAACTGGGTAAGTGTGTTATAAACTTTTGGAATGCTTTTTTTAACAATAGGAGCAGGAGCAATTTGAATTTGATGTTTTCTTTTTTCTTTCTTTCATTTAACAATGTGCACATTTAGATAGCAACGAGTTAATAATTAAATCTACACACTTTGTGTTTGGAGGCGAGGGAACAAAAAAGTGTTGATACTTTTGTTTCGCTCCTATTTTTCTCTCTCGAGCAGAATAGTTTATAAGCTCATTCTTTTTATTTATTAATTTCAATTACACTTCATTTGTTTTTCATTTCCTTTTTTCGTTTCGTGTATCTTCTAAAATTCTCAATCCTCATTTTTAAGGATCCCCATTTTCAACTCCCGACGCAACAAGGAAGGGGTTATAAAGTTGACGTGTCTGTGTGTTTGTCGATCTGTGTATCTGTCTGTGGCACTCTAGAGCCTAATCGGATGGACCGATTTCAAGAAAAAAAAATGTTTGAAAGGAGAGTTGATCGAGATTGTTCTTAGCTAGGTCGCGTCTTCGAATGACATTAATTAACGAAGATAGTAATTAAAAACCTTTAAAACGTTTTTCCCTATTTTTGAAGAGAAAAAATACTTGAAAAGCTAAAACAACGGTATCAAAAGAAAGAAAAAAAATGCGTCTGATAGAATGTGTTTGGAACTTCCATGTTATATAGCCTTCGAATATTAACTAACGTTTTTAGCAATTGCGGCTTAGCCTTAAATTTATGATATTAGATATAGTATATTACGATTTACGATTGTCGGTCGACGGGAAAAGAAAACTCAATGATTTAAAATGTTTTTCTGTCTCCATTTTCTATTTGTTAACAATTAAAATACTAGTAATTGTACAAAACAGTCAGGGCCTGATTAAGATATCAAGGGGCCCTAGGCCAAATACTTTTTTTGGACCCCCCCCCCCCCATAAAGAATCTTTTCAATTTTAAGCGTGGGATAAAACAAATTAGGTATTGACTACAACAGTTTTAGCCATTTGAGGGCCCCTAAATTGTGGGGGCCCTAGGCCGCGGCCTAGTTGGCCTATTCAGTAATCAGGCCCTGAAAACAGTAAGAAACCGCTCCTAATCCAGGGCTAAATTGATTTTAGTATGAGGTTTAAAAAGAATACTAAATTTTTCCTCTTTATTCTGCTTTTGCGACTGACAAATTTACTAGTAAGGAGTATCTTTCCTTTTCCGTGTTTACCTTGTCCTCTCGAAAAAAATTAAATGCTTTTGAGCAGTGTAGTTTATTTTAATCTGGGTCAGGGTTTTAAAAAAATTTTAATCTTTGTACTTGCACTATTTAGTTTTAGTTTCATGGTAAGAACGATTACCTTTCAATCGAATACATCATAAAAAAATTGAAAAACTGGAGACGGGGGGGGGGTAACTAAATTTTTGAATTATACCTGTGCCCCCCTGTCGGGAAAGCTGGCCCCCCTGTCGGACATTTCCTAGCGCCACCTCTGGGCAGATAATGAAGCCAATAAAAATTGTCGGATTAAATTTTAAGTTTAGAGTTGTTTTTTTTTTTTTTTTTTGTGCTGAATTCCGCACGGGTCACCTAGTGTTGTATTAATAAGCACCCGGGCAACGCCGGGTAATAAGCTAGTAAATAAATACAAATAAAATCGAATTCTAAACAAAAATGGGCAACTCCGTTTTGATAAAAAAGCATCAAATGCTGCCCAAAAAAGCCTACAAAAACTCCAAACATGCCAGATCCTTGTTTCATTGCATGCATTTTATGAAGAACATGGTTTCCATTTCTATATGATGGAATTGAATTTTGAAGATTCCCAGAAACAATATTTATATGATGTTTTTTTTGGCTCAGTGATGGACGTATATCTTACGAGATACCATCCGTTACTGAGAAGATTATATTATTTTCATATTGTTCCTGGAAATCTAGATAAATGTAACGGCATTTTATAGAAATAGAGTCCACGTTTTTCAAATATTTGAGGCTATGAAAACATATTCGGAGCCTTTCTGTAAGCTGCTTTGTGGAAAATTGATACCACTGTTCCCGTGGACTTGCCTAAATGCAAAAATGTTGCATTTTTAATACGCTTTTGTTAGTTTCACATCATGTAACTCTGAATAAAAGATAAATTCACGTTCTTTACAAAAATAATAGTAATATATTTTAAAATATACTATTAATGTTGAACAATATATAAAAGTAATATACTATATTATTAATACTAAAGGCTAAACTATATTACTTTTTTATGTGTTGATAGATTGATTATAAGAGCATCCAAAAGCGTATTTTTTAGTTTTTTAAACAAATATAATGATTATTTTTACTGCAACAAATCAAACATTGTAAATTTTGGAAATCAAAAAAGTACGCCAGTTGTCTGCGTGTAACTCTGAATAAAAGATAAAATTCACGTTTTTAGCAAATATACAAGAAGTTCTGTCAAGAACTAAACGAGCCTACTTTCCCGTACATCGACATCGGCATTCTAGCATCTGATCATTATTCTCTTGATTATCTAAGACTAAAAATTATGTCAAACATACCTTTTTAGCACTTGAAGCTGATTTCTAAAAGCAAAATATACCCCTCTCATCAGATGAAATAGACACATAAAAAGTAAATAAATGAATAAATAAAGCTTTGTCGCACCTTTTAAAGAATGTAACTGTTACAGTTCTTCCGTAGAAAAATTCCTCAATTGTTTTCAAAAAAAAAATTAAAAGTACAAAGTACATCAAAACACATTTTATCAAAGAAAGAAAAAAATAAAGAAAAAAAAGAAAAAAAAACTCGTCCGTTGATAAAATGTCTCGAATTTCACTTTTAAGCCGTTGCCAGTTGTTAAATATAAATAAAGAATAAAATGCCCTCGTGAATGAAACATTTTTGTTACGAAAAAAAATCGTCTGCCAAAAATAATAATAATAATAATAAATTCAATAAAACAAATGAATAAATAAACAAAAAATCGTCTGCACAGTTAGTCATTTTTTTTTCGGACTGTTTACTCAAAAGTTATTAGGGGTGACAGCTTGCTTGAGCGGTTCAATGTTGAACGAAAAATTGTTCAAATCGGAAATGTAAATACGGGAATGAAGTATCCTTGAAAAGTTCTTTCCAACAAAAAAAAGTTTGTTCAAATCGGACTGTTCATTAAAAAGTTAGTATCGCGGGACCGGTTATTTGAACGGCTCAAAGTTGAACCGAAAATTGTTCAAATCAAAAAATCAAATATGGGAATGAGCTGTACTCGCCGAGATCTTTCCAACAAAAAAAAGTTTGTCCAAATCGGAATGTTCATTCAAAAGTTATTAGGGGGGGACAGACAGACAGACCGACCGACAGATCGACAGACACACAAATTCCCCATCTCAATACCCTACTTTCAAATTTTTAATTTTTCGATATTTATTTCATTTTTTTGTTTCTTTTTGACTTTTTTTTTACTTGGCGATATTTTTTGGGCTTGGCGATATTTTTTGGACTTGGCGATATTTTTTGGACTTGGCGACATTTTTTAGATGCATTAAGCCAATTTTAATGCTTTTTTCGTCTCTTTTATTTTTAACGGGAAAGTAGGCTAAAAAGCAATATATTTAATAATATTATTAATACTAAAGGCTAAACTATATGACATGCTGATGTATTATAAGTTCATGTAAACTTAGAGAGCGAGCGGATATTCAATAGTTTTGAAAATCAGAGGGTAATCAGTTAGAGTATCATGAAATATAGCGCATTTTTTAGCCTACTTTCCCGTTAAAAATAAAAGAAAGACGAAAAAAGTATTAAAAGTAGCTTAATGCATCCAAAAAATATCGCCAAGTTAAAAAATATCGCCAAGTCAAAAAAAAATATCGCCAAGTGAAAAAAATAAAAAGGTAAAATGAATATCGAAAAATTAAAAATTTGAAAGTAGGGTATTGAGATGGGGAATTTGTGTGTGTGTCGGTCGGTCGGTCGGTCTGTCTGTCCCCCCCTAATAACTTTTGAATGAACAGTCCGATTTGGACAAACTTTTTTTTGTTGGAAAGATCTCGGCGAGTACAGCTCATTCCCATATTTGATTTTTTGATTTGAACAATTTTTGGTTCAAATTTGAGCCGTTCAAACAACCGGTCCCGCGATACTAACTTTTTAATGAACAGTCCGATTTGAACAAACTTTTTTTTGTTGGAAAGAACTTTTCAAGGATACTTCATTCCCGTATTTACATTTCCGATTTGAACAATTTTTCGTTCAACATTGAACCGCTCAAGCAAGCTGTCACCCCTAATAACATTTGAGTAAACAGTCCGAAAAAAAATGACTGACTGTGCAGACGATTTTTTGTTTATTTATTCATTTGTTTTATTGAATTTATTATTATTATTATTATTATTTTTGGCAGACGATTTTTTTTGTAACAAAAATGTTTCATTCACGAGGGCATTTTATTCTTTATTTATATTTAACAACTGGCAACGGATTAAAAGTGAAATTCGAGACATTTTATCAACGGACGAGTTTTGTTTTTTTTTTTTTTTTTTTCTTTCTTTGATAAAATGTGTTTTGATGTACTTTGTACTTTTATTTTTTTTTTTGAAAACAATTGAGGAATTTTTCTACGGAAGAACTGTAACAGTTACATTCTTTAAAAGGTACGACAAAACTTTATTTATTCATTTATTTACTTTTTATGTGTCTATTTCATCTGATGAGAGGGGTATATTTTGCTTTTAGAAATCAGCTTCAAGTGCTAAAAAGGTATGTTTGACATAATTTTTAGTCTTAGATAATCAAGAGAATAATGATCAGATGCTAGAATGCCGATGTCGATGTACGGGAAAGTAGGCTCGTTTAGTTCTTGACAGAACTTCTTGTTAGTTTTTCAAACTATAATTTAAATTATTTATCAGAAGAATGAACATTTTTGGAATCGTATTTGGTTTGGCCATCGCGAACAATTAAAGGGCTTGGGAGATGAAGGGGTTATGTCTGTACTGTCTAATCTTTTATCGTAAAACCTTCCTCGCATCTGCGCATGCCTGAGGTCTCTGGATTTCCTCAAAATAGAGGAGAAATGCGAAGTAACATTCAACAGGAAGTAAAAAGCGAAAACACCGGCAAGTGCGTCTCCTTATCCTATCACCTTTTTCAAATGGAAGCGATCGTGACTGCCAGGCGCGCAATACGCAGCTAGACAGTACCTCAGAACCAGAAGGACGTAAGTCCAAAAATGGCCATTTTCACTTTATTAGTGTTTTGTATGTAGAATCTTATTCTGCATCGACCCATGAGAACGGTTATTCCACAAAACAAATTCCTTCCAATTATTTAGTAGTACTATACTTCGCAGCAGTTTAACTTGGCAGTGACGTCACTACGGGCGGAGCCAATAAGAGCTCACAAGCAGTCAGCGGTCTCCTCTAATTCGCCAAGTAGGCTGTGACGTTTTATCTAGCTCGTTTTTCATAGGCTAACGTCACGCTGTTGGCTCCGCCCGTAGAGACGTCATTGCCAAGTTAAACTGCTGCGAAGTATAAAAGAGCGCGAATCTCATCCTTTGCATGCACCCGACAATCGATTTTCTCTTCTCCTGAAAAGTTACAAAAATGGACTTACGTTAGTCTGGTTCTGAGGTACAGATGTAACAAAAAAAAAAAGAAACAAATTGCGAATGATTAACGTTCAAAGTTTTATTGTTGCAGTTGTTAAAGCTTCTTCGTTTTCTGGTTCTGTCGTAAAGCGGGCGTATGAAGTTGGTCTAATGACTTATATTTTTTAAAGTACCAAGTTTTATTTGCTTACCTGTATCCATTGCCTACATTTGTCCAGATTGTATTTTCAAAAAAGGTAACATAGCTCCTTCATCCTCCAAACCCTTCAACTATTAATTATTACCGATACTTATATCTGTACTTCACTTTTCACACTCCAGGGTCCCCCGTACTTACCACAGCGTCGTGGTTTACCCGGTTTTGGCGCGAACACTTGGCGATATTTCGCCAAGCCTTTGGTCGCCAAGTATTTGGCGACAAATTTGGCGATTAAAAAACATTTTATTGGTGGGAGGTTCAATTTGGCGCTATTGGCGATATTTTGCGAAAAATCCACTGAATGATGTTAAAATCGGCGATATTTAGGAGATTAATCATTGTAAAACATTTTTTTGCATTGTTTCGTGGCAAACTAGGGATATAAATGTTTGAATTGTTATCTTACTCCCTCCAAGCACTATTTTAGCACTTAAGGCATCTACTAAGAAATGTACACGTAAAAGGAAGTAGTGTAAGGTTCATACCAAATTTTTATGTCATATTTTGAAGGAATTGTAGTTGAATTATAACTAAAATAGAGTATTTTTTCTGCTACATCAATTATTTTACAAATGAACTTTTAATTTTATACCACGGGCAAAGCCGTGCGGGAACCACTAGTATATATATATATATATATATATATATATATATATATATATATATATATATATATCTGTACCTCAGAACCAGACTAACGTAAGTCCATTTTCGTAGATTTTAAGTAGAGGTGGAAAACGTTTGTCAGATGCATCAAAAGGATGGGGCTCACGCTCTTTTAACGCTGCTGAATAACTGTGAAGGAATTTCTTTTATTGAATAACGTTCTCATGGGTCGATGCGGAGTAAGATCCTGTATACAATGTAGTAATAAAATGAAAATCGCCATTTTTGGACTTGCGTCGTTCTGGTTCTGAGGTACAGATATATTGTCAGAACTTCGGAATAAAAATTTTAAAAAATGAAAAAAAAAAAAAAAGGGATTACTGATTTAGGGTTAATTTTTTTTTTAAACTTATTATTTTTATTTTATCGCACTCAATAAGATTTTGTCCAGCAATAAGATTTTTTTTGCATAATTTTAGCTGTGAAAGAGAAACAACTTGGGAGAGAGATCGGGGGACACCTTTAAAAAGCAGGAAGTTCCATTAAAGAAAAAAAAAAAGATTCGACAGGTATGTCATTGTGCAACAGTTCAAACTTTCTCATAAATAATGAGGCAATTTTTCAAAAAATCAAACGCCATTTCACACTGAACTAACTCTAAAAAGTTATCCGAATTGTAAGACAGCCACTGAAAATAAAATAAAAAATTCCATAGCAGCAGATAATGAGAACACCTGCCGGCAAAGGTTGGAAAAATTCAAGCCTCGTAAAAGACAACGAATGAAAAAAAAAATGAAACTCTCAAATTTCATTTAAACTTTTCTACATCAATGCATCGCTCAGAATAAATATTTCATGCTCAGAATTTAAATCAATAAACTCGTTTGCATAGAGTTCGGCGGAATTGAAGAACAATATTCTCTCCTCCTTTTCAAAATTACATTCAATACAAAATAATGAAACTGTTTACGAAGAGTTCAACTCTCAATCGGAAGCCGGTATTTTATTTTCGTGTCCAGATCAAATTGAATCTGAAAGAAGTATTTTCTTCTTCTGAGAAATGTAATCAAAAGAAAAGTTGGGGAGCTTATTGTGAAGTTCCTCTCATTAAAAACGCTAAATGTGGATGCAAAAATAGATTATTGTCAGTCTACAAAAGAGCGATGCATACTTTCTTGGGAATTGCGGGTGGTGTATTAATGTATGATAAATACTTTATGAAATAGAAAATAAATAAGTAAATACATAATTAATTAAAATAAAACAAAATAAATATTTTTTTAAGAGAAAAAAGAAAAAATCTAACATCTTTGACTTTCATTTCAATTTTGACGTCTTGAATTCAAATATTTTTTTCCCGATTACGAATTGCGGTAGGGCCTTACTAGTTGGGTTTCTTGTTTCTACAAATGGAATTGAATCAAAATGGAGAAGAAATTAGCACCCCTCATGTGATTCTCTACATTAGGTTAAATTTTAAATGGATTTCCAAAATAATAATTGAAATTTATTTTGGAGGCGTGAAATGTACGAACTTCTATTTAAAAAAAAATATTTTTCCAAAACTGATGGCAGGGCGTACTTTTTCGATTTCCAAAATTTACAATGTTTGGTATTTTGCAGTAAAAATAATCTTTATATTTGTTCAAACAAACTAAAAAACACGCTATTGGATGCTCTTATAATCAATCCATCAACACGTAAAAAAGTAATATAGTTTACATAATTAGCTTAGCCTTTAGTATTATTAATAGTAAAAAAATTATTACTTTGATGTTTGTAAAGAACGCAAATTTTATCTTTTATTCAGAGTTACATACATACCCACAAGTGAAACTAATAAAATCGTTTTAAAGAAATAATATAAAGGAAACCATCAAATATAGCCCATAAAAAATTTCATTTTTCACAATGCGAAATTTTTATTTAAAATACAAAGCATGAACACAAGCTAGTAGAAACTCCTTAAATAGATGCATGAAAAGATATGTTTACACATTGCATCATACACATGTATGTCTACTGTTATGAACCAAACAGTTTAGCCGTAATGACTAGTTTATACATTACGTTTATTTTACTCTTAAAAATCCCGTTATTTTAATTTCTTTTCATGTCATGATTTAACTTTTCATTAAAAATTCACATTTTAAAAGACTGAGCTAAAAATAGAGTCGAGTACATTGTTTTCCATTTGGAACCTCTTAATGCGTTTAGAATGATTGAATTAACAACTTTCTTCGAAAATGACAAAAATGGAAAAGATAAAACATCAGATAAAAATCCTTGTTGATAGGCAAATAGTTTGTGTACGCGGGATCCGACTTAAGCCAGGAGGGCCCCCGGGGAAAAATTTACTTTTGTGGGCCCCCTCCTCTAGGATCTACAAATTTTACCTGAAAATTTTGTATTTCCCTCTCAGTAACCTATATTATCAGGTAAAGGGTATCATGTATTTTTTCCCCTGTTAGTTAGTTAGTAAATCTTAATAACCCACACAATAATCAACAAAAATGAATTTTCGAGAAATTGAAAGAAAAATAAAACATTAGAATGCTAAATCGAAAAAGTTTGCACAGCACTGCGTACACGTGTTTCGGAGTCACAAAGAACTTCTTTTATACATGCAAAAGAGGTCAGCTTATGAATGAAAAGACATCTGATAAAAGCACTTTGCAGAATTTGTCAAATGAAGTAAAACTATCAATATCTTTCGGTACAGCATAATAACGATTTGTGCTCTTTAGATCACAAAACTATCTATATGTAGAAGTAAAAATGGCTGTATGTGGTTATGTGTGTGTGTGTGTGTGTGTGTGTGTGTGTGTATTCCATACAAAAAATCTAGTTTACGTTGGATTTTGCCACATTTGGCACAGAGGTCTTTTGAAGCTCAGGGATTCACTCACAAACACTGCAAAAAATAAATTTGTTTTTACATCATAATACTGGAATCAAGGTTCCAGTTTAACCCATTGATGCCCAGTAGCTCAAAAACGGGACGCTTGTTAGTTACTGCATACAAAAACCTGTAAAGGATATATCCTTTTACTAAAGCTGTTTTTCACAAGTTAAATAGTCCTTCTTCTTGAGAAAACCAGATAGAACTACTAGTTGGCCATCACAGTTTATTTATAGACAGCTATTTTCAGACTAATCAGTCAAGCAACGATCCAGCATGGCTAGCAATAGAAAGTAAGTTTTCTTGCGAACTTATTTTTCACTAGCAAAAATACCCGGCGTTGCCTGGGCCAATAATGATTTATAGAAACAATTCATACTCACCTTTGGGTTTTTTTTCCTGAACTCAAAACACACCAAATTTTGGATAACTTTTTTGGGATACCTAGGATAATTTTACTCCCCTCCCTACTTTATGAAAATATATTAAGTATTATTATGTCACTAATTTTTGTCTCAGAGAAATAGTCATCAAATGCTGAGATATTATTGCTGACCATAAAATGACGCTAACAGTTTTTGAACTCAATGATTTCGAAATTAATAGGGAACATTTGACAATTATTTGTGCAAAAACGCAAGTTAATGGTAATGTAGTCTTGTTTAAGGGTTTGATTAATTTAATATGCGGATTACCTTACGTTTTGACATAATTTTAAAAAGGTTTTTATTGGATACATACGGAATATGCCAACAAAAGAAAAAAAACTGAACGTTTCGAACGTGGGAGTATTATTTCGATGATTAAGATTTTTCCACAATCGATAAATATCAAACAATAATCATTTTACGAGGGCTATCCAGAAAGTAGATTACGTTTTCGTCTGTGTCCGCTAGGGGCGGGGCTAGCGCGGCCATCTTGGGGTCAGAGCGTTGCGCAGCTCAGTCGGCATCTAGCCGTGCTAGTGAGAGGTTCGTGCTGTGCTCTGTTCAGATACTGTGACGGTTTAAAATGTCTGCGTTAATTGAAAATCCCGCGAGCTGCGAGGTGCGTGCAGTAATAAGGTTTCTGACTGCAAAAAACTGTAAACCGATAGAAATCTATCGGCAGCTTTGTGAAGTGTATGGGGACAACATTATCACTGAAGGTGGAGTGCGTCAGTGGGTCATAAGATTTAAAAATGGCCGAACCAATGTTCACGACGAGGATCGAAGTGGGAGACCCAGCATAGTGACTGCCGAACTTGTCGAAAAAGTCGATGCTAAAGTCCGTGAAAATCGAAAATTCACAATAACGGAACTTTCTTTGAGTTTTCCAAAAATTTCGCGAAGTTTGTTGCACGCTGCAAGAAGAGGTAACGAAGTGGTTGAAGGCGCAGGCGGCCGAATTTTTCAACGAAGGAATTTCCAAGCTCGTACATCGCTACGATAAATGCCTTAATTTGTATGGTGACTATGTAGAAAAGTAGTATTTGAGTGTGGCTTTCATCTGTATATAATAAAATTTGTTTCCTATACTTTGTTTATTTTTTATTCCAAAACGTAATCTACTTTCTGGATAGCCCTCGTATTTTGGTTACGTTGTGTAAGAAGTACAGTATTATTGCGTAGTCTTTGGCACAAAAACTGGCGTTAGTTGAAAAAAATCTCCGTGCATCTCAGTTGCTAAAATCTTGCATTTAGCATTTAGCACCCCAGAGACCCCTGTACCTTCCAATTTGCTTGGATTTACCGGTTATTAAAATCTTGCAACAAATTTGGCAAAATTCCTGTTCAATTGGATACTAAGTAACTGGCCAATTGTAAATATCCCCAGAAAGTGCCAAATCAACGAAAACAAATTTGAGAAATGCCGAAAGGTTGTATTTAAAGCTCCATCAAATTGGAAATAATGAACCTGATTCATTTATTAGTTGCCAATCTCATCTAGCGATTACGTTACCGATATTCTAAAACATATTTACAAAACTCGCGAAAATAATTGATGCAGTGAACAATTTTTACTACAGAAAATACTGTAGAATACAATTTATACTACAAAATAATATTTGCACGTTTCAAAGCACAATAAAAAAAACACATTGCTTACACCACAAAATGTTTTGAATACAAATCATGGTAAAAGCTCGTTAGCGAGCGGGCGCGCGAGCGTCTCCAGTGTCTATGTAGGAACTACTTTGATATATGCCCCAAATCGGAAATTTGGCGACTTTTTACTGTCGCCAAGAAAAATACCTGTTTTTGTTGTTGCCACAAAAAACTTGTTGCTACAAAACTTTAAAAAAAACTCAAAAAATAGTACAAAACTCAAGAAAATACTAAATTTGGCAACAGCAAAAACCTAAAAGCTGGAAAAAACCTAAATTGGCAACACCAAAATAAGAAACAGCAACCCTAAAAAGTCCGAAAAGGAGTGCCAGATTTGGCGCGTAATTTTTGGGGGGTATATCAAAGTTATACCTCTATGGAAAAGCCATGAAGCTGAAAAAAACTTTCTTTTTGATTTGACTTGAGAATAGCCTTGAAAACTTAATGCGAAAAGCGGAAATGATACACGCAATTCTAGCTATCGACAGGGAGTTGAGATGATGCACTAAATATTGAATTAGTTTGTTGAAAGCCTTCACGGATTTATGCGAAAAATGTACCTTAAATTGGAATGAAAAAAGCGCTACCAATCGAACTTTTTCGAATATCGTTATACACTATAGCCTATGTGTTATTCTGATGTATAAGCTACATTATGGTAAAAGTTTCATTAAAATCCATTCAGTAGTTTTTGCGTGAAAGAGGAACAAACATCCATCCATCCATCCATCCATCCATCCAAACATCCAAACGTTCGCATTTATAATAGTAAGTAAGATTTCATTAAAATCCATTCAGTAGTTTTTGCGTGAAAGAGGAACAAACATCCATCCAAACATCCAAACATCCAAACTTTCGCATTTATAATAGTAGTAAGATAAGAATAAACTATTTTAACATGATTTGCTTAAAATTGATCAGAGATGCCTTCTGTAATGTTACTTTGTAAAAGTAAAGTCAAGTAAGGCCGTATTTTGCTCACATATCTGCAAAATATTTTATAAATAGGACGTTAAATAACTTAATAAATATGGCAACGGTGAATTATTTTAAGCTTAAAATGTATGTAAACCACTCCAAGTAAGAGTTCTAAGCAGATAAAAATTGAAAAAAGTTGTTAAAAAAAACTTGGGCATAAATGGGTTAAAACTTTAAAATACACAATAATAAACTGTAAAATTAGCAATTTTACAGTTTATTACCATAAAATTAGCTGTATTATACTGTAAAAATAACAGTACAATAAATACATGCAGAAATGGTTCGAGTTAAAAACAGTAAAATGCACAGTAGTATACTGAAATTAGCAATTTTACAGTTAGTTACTGTGAAATTGGCAAATTTTTGTTTGTTACTGTAAAACTAGCAATTTTACAGTTTATTACTATAAAATTAGCTGTATTATACAATTTAAAAAAAGAACATTTTATTTTTTGCAACGTGGGCGAATTTTCGTCAGAGACAGAATATTAACGTCTATTAATAACGATGACTTTATTTATGAAATTTTTTAACAAACCAAAGAGGTCTTTAAATTTTGAGTTACAAAATTGCTCTTTTCTACTAGTTGATAGTAAACTTTACTTTTTCTTCCCATTTCGCTAAAACCTGATAGTTGAATATGCGCCACTTGACACAATTCTTATGCTGTTTTTCGATTCTATTAAATAGATTGTAGCACCAAGATAGCATTTATAAAAACGAATTATAATGAAAATTGAGGAAGGGGGGGGGGGCAATTTTTGCATGAAAAAAGGAGGGGATGGTCGAAGTGAATTTTTCGTTTGTTTATATGTTGGTACACTGTTGAAAATTGTCCTGGAATTTTACGGTAACAGTTACTGGCATCCATGTTGCCAGAAAATTTTACAGTAAAATATTTTTACTGTAAAATTTTAAGGAAGAGAGAACAATGAGAATTAAAAAGCGCGAGATACGAACGACAAGGATAGAACCCGGGACCCAGTTTTTGCACACTGCTTTACTATCCAAGGTGCCAGATCAGCCACATCAGGAGAGCGGAAATAGGGTGTCATCTGCATTTCACAGTAAGTCACGTGGTGATCAATTGGCGCTGCAATCGCAATTTTTTTACCAGTTCGATTTACTGAAAAAAACTTCTGTACTGTAAACGCTACATTTTACAGTAACATTTACCGCAAAAACTTCCTGAATTTTTAACAGTGTAGGTACATATGCACGTGCTCATAGGTCAAAAAAAAAACGACTCGTCATTCATTCGAGGGTGAGCAAAATCAAAATTTAGACCGAAATTTGAATGATTTTTTTTTTTTTTTGCCATCACAATACTACCTTTACTACGTAAAGGGAGAAACAAAAAAGAGGGGCGCAAGTAAGAAACCACTGCTAAATTGTATTTAACTACCCGACACCTTCGGAAATGGTGAACCTCAAATAAAAAATACATGAAATGACTCCAAGGCTACAAAACGGGAGATAAGGGAGAAAATAAACGACACCTCGGCCACATAAAATTACTTTTCAACGGGACATAAAAGTGCTAAACAAAAGGAAATAACAATAATCAAGGACATATATTACTCGAATTGACAAAGACTGCCGGAGAAGAGGAAGAAAAAAGATCTCTTCCTCTCACTTATAGTAACGCGAAACGGTTGGCCGGCAAGGTCTGTAAGTACACACTACGTTCAACACAATACGACACCAGTTAGACACATTCCGACGCATTAAATTACACAATATTGAATTTAACAAAAAATAGTTCCTTAGACAATGGAAAGCTGTCGTATTTTCGACTCAAGAGAAAAGAAAAAACGATTCTGCGAACAATACTGACCCGCGGCATTCCGAAGTTTAACGGAAAAAAGGAATGAAGTCATACAGATCAGGTGGGCTTTTTGGAGTATCGCAGAACCAGGTTCGTCATTTCGGGGGTCAAAGGGTCCAATTGCACCCTCTCCCCTTTTTGGTTCAAAGTAGAAACCACGGCTCGCTCAAGGAATTACAAGTTGTTAGCTAATAAGTTGGAGACATTTCAAAAATCTTCGCCAAATTTCGAAAGCATTAGTCAAAGATTGAATTCAAGAAACTTTAAACAATATTTTGCCTGTATTCTGTATACATTTTTGTTTCCAAAGGAAATTTTAGAGATTTTTCTATTTGCCATTATTTCGCCTTTTTTTTTTTTTTGGCAGATTTACAATTTTATAGCATTTGGCGAGGTGGCCAATGCCCATGTGGACCAATGTGGGCCTCGAGAAACATTTAAGTGGGTGTGTTTTTTTCCGATGCAATTTTCATTGGGTTTGTATCCTTTGACCACCCCTGAAAAAATTTTAAATGACAGGTCTGAGCAGAGTCTCGAATATCCGACACTCTCTTAACCGAAACTTCATTTAACCGAAGTTGATTTACTGAATTTATATTTATTCATTTACCTGGAAGTAAACTTCACTTCAAAGCGGAAGCAGTCATTTCTAGTGCAGACACAAAGTGCACATACATTTCTATTATTTAAAACATGCCATTCAATTCGAGAACGACTTGCTTCGAGAAATTTGATTTTCTCGAATGACTTGCATCCAAAAGCTGGCACTTTTTCCTTGAAACTCCGAAACATGCAAGTGGTTACTATTTTTTCATTTTAAACGTTGTGTTTCTTTTTGCTTCAAACGTAATTGATTGAATAAATATGTTAACGACAAAAAAAAAAGCTGATGATTTTATTTTTTCTCCCTTTTTCAAACATTTTTAACTGGTAGCGTGCTATTTAAGTTTAAAAAAATGGATCCATACTATGTTTCTTTCAACACTTCAAATGTTGCAGTGGCAACGCATTTACGACGTCGTTAATTTTGCCGGCTGGGGAACTTTTTTGTGGTTATTTCGGTACAATATGGGCAGGGAAACGATACTTTAGGATAACCGACTGCACAAAGTAGGTTACGGTAACTTTTGCTTTTATTTTAGAGAAAGATTCTATCCCACACGGAAGTCATATTAATTGTAGAAACTTAAGAAAAAAAAAAGCAGAATGTCCAAAAAATAAATAAATACATAAAATAAAGAAAAGAGAGGAGGTTGATATTTTTGTCTTCTTTTTTTTTTTTTAGGTTGTGTAACTGTGTGTAGCCTTAAAAGTGATGCATTTAGCGAAATATTGTTTTCGGTGCTGCTTGACGAACATAAATTTTTATCAACCAAGGGTACTTGACTCCTTAAATACGTCGATGTGCTGTAATTTAAAACGATATCCTTTATGTTTAATTATAGCAACATAAGCCTACATTTGCAATGAAAATTGTATGTCACACATAGTGTGCATACGAAGGCTTCTCTTCACAGCGAGGAAGTTTTCATTGCTTCCAATAAATCCTGTAAATACTCAAGCGTGAATTACTACGACAGTTGAAGTAGTAGTCGTATTAATTCATATTAAAGACAGAGTTATAGGGAATCCATAGTTTATTATGGTTTAGGGAGCAATCATTGAGAGTACAGCGATAAACCCTACGTCCTATACGTCGTAGGGGAATATGGAGCAAAGGGAAAGAGTTAAGATAACATACATTTTTTGAATAAACAAATTGATTTTTTAAAAATTACAGTACATAAAGATAGAACAATGTATCTAAAAAATAACATTTTCATTGAAAAAGATTTTTCTTTTTTGGGAGTTAATTTGTATTTTCAGAAAAAGGAATAATTTTCTAATAAAATATATTCGATTGAAAATAAGGTATCGTATTTCAATGATCTAATCTGTGTTATCTTGGTAAACATTTTTCGAACTATTGCAAACTTTTGAAATGATAACAAAAGAATATAAAATACATTGAGTAAATTGAACTTTTTTTGTAAATATTTCCTAGTTTAATTGCGAATTCCCAACGAAGTAATACACTGAAATCAGTAGAAATAACTTATGTGAAGAATAAAATAGTGCTAGAGAATGCTTATTGTTTAGCTACAAACTAATTTAACTCTTGATTTAGTCATAAAAAAGTAAACTTAAAGAAAAAAAAAGAACTTTTTTTTTTCGTACTTGTTTAGTTTTCAAAACTGTTTTGACTGATTCGAATACTCAGAGAAGATGAATGAATAGTTAGAATAATTGAACCATTTATTTCAGAAACCAGTGAAGCGCCAAGTTCTAAATTTCAAAAAAAGAAAAAGAAACCGCATTCTTAGTATCATTTAAAAAAAATTCGATGATCATTACAACTTTTTAAGCAAAAGAGAAAACTTATTTATTTCAGTAAAAAGCGTAGCAATCTCTATTAAACAATTTAATGTGATAATATAATTTAATTATACATAATTATATTTTCTGTCATCAGAAATTTTGGCGTTTGTCTGGTTTCTGAAACAGACCATTCATTTATAATGCTGTACGAGTCGGATTCGAATGCATCACTAAATACTTCCATATTCGAAGGGCCGAGTTAGAGCGCGTTCGAATAGGCATGTCGGCGAAGAAATGCAAAATTTCGAAGAAAGAAGGATCCTAACACGAAATTCAAGTTAATAGAACATTCACGCTTTGCGCGCCGAAAAATCAGCGCAAAGAGAAAATACTCTCAGAAAAGATGATTCAACGAAGGGAATCCGATTACGACTCTGAAGGAAAAAAAAAGAAGCTAAGGCTACTAAACAAAGGGAACTGACTCATCAGACATTTTGGTACCAAAAGTGTCTGTGTGGTGCTGCTACCAGGGCTGCAGAGTCGGAGTCGAGAATGAAGACTTTGAAATACCTTTAGTCTGAGTTAGTCATTATTTTCTCCGTAGAGTCCGTCTCCTAAGTGCTAACAGAGTCCGTAATCAGGACTCAAGGACTCGGAGTCCAGGATTCGAAGATTGGTCATTTTCACCCCAACTCTGCAGCCCTGGATACCACTAGTATGTATGTGTACAAAAACCACATTGAAGAAAACTGGTGTCTGTGAAACCTTCCGATGCGTTGTTTGATTGCTGATTACTGGTGGACTATTTCAGGCCATAACAGGAGTAGGTTTCATTTGCCCAGATTTAACACTAGTGAGGTACGAAAACGCAACTTCTTTTCACAAGAAACATTTCCCTTTGAGCTATTATTACATTTTAAAGACCAGTTTTCTTGCTAGCTTTGCTCTAAGTGGCGTTTTACTCATCAGTTATTTTTACGACCGACGTAGCAAACAGCAACTATAATATACAGTTTAAAAAACAGTAGTACTACTAGAAAGTCAAAAAAACTAAGATTCCATAAATTTAAACTAAGATTCCATAAATTTTTCCCGTAACGATATACAGCTCCTTAGATAGTATTACTTAAGAAGTTGGACCGGTACAAAAGAAAACGGAAAGAGCTGTACCGCTGCAAAAAAGAAACTGCAGTATAGTACTACAGTGGCCTCCTCTTGCATGAATCACGTCTGTTTTAAACAGTTTTGATTCAATAAAGCGGCTGATTCAATAAAGCGACTAATTCAATAAAGCTGGATACTGTTATGTTTTGGACAATTTGATTCGTCAAAGCGGCTGATTCAATTGACCACTGATTCAACTAACCGACAGTCACTGTACTAGAAAAGTGAGACTTTTCTACTAAAACGAGAATGCTATTTTTTTGGTAAAATTGACAGCGTTACTAGAAGTAGCAATACCGTTACTAGCAAAATTTATGTAGGTCCAGTTTACTAGATATTTTCTAGTAGTATAATTTATTGCAGTTTTTTAACTTTTTTAATCATAGTGCAGCGTATTTTTAAACTCTTGAAGCAAGGCTAGATCTAAAGCTGGCTTGGAAACAAAATGCCGGATACGTTGGCCTGTCCTTTAAAGGTTTTCTAGAAACAGGCACATGATGCTTGGGGTTCAGAAAAATCGATAGGGGCCCGAAAGAAAACGCATACTAGGTGAAAATGTATGTTCCGGTTATTCTATTTTCTGACAGAAACACTGCACAGCTAAAGAAGCACATGAAATCGAAAAAAATTACTTTCAAAATAATGGAATACCACTCCATTATAATGTAAGATATTTCGAGAGATTTTTCTTCGATGGGTTTTCATGGTTTTGAATCTTTTACATTCATTTCACAGTTTTGAAGTTCGTAGAACTCCAAAGAACTCTACTGATCTAATAATATAAATATTACATGTACATTTTACAAAAGCTCACATTAAGTCTCAGATGGCACAGACGCACATATATAGGGCTTAATTTCTAACAAAAAAAAAAGGCAGAGTACTTTATATTCTGCATACCAAATATTCACACGTAAATCGCCTAAGTTCTAAAGGGAAATAAATAAATAAATTCGAGCTTTTACAAGTCTCTCTGTCATGGCCCCCTTGAACTGGAAGTATGAAATTTTCTAGCTGGCAGGTAGAAAACTGCTGTTCGTAATTTTGATCAATAAGGCAGAGGAACGCACCGTATAAACATGAGACACACATAAACATGGTATGTTTCACTAAGACAGTATCTTGGGCAAAAAAAAATAAAAGGAAAACAGTCGAGAAAAAGCAAACGTTTCTAAATGATGCCAATACAGGCCTTCTCTTTCAGAATCTCAGTTATTGTCATGAAGATCAAATAGAAACAGATCTCATCATAAAGAGCAGGCTGTAATTTCCAAGCTGATAAAGAAAATGTGCATAAATTTTGTTGCCATTTTGAAAGCACATGTGTGAACAAAGGTCACGTATAAAAATGATGGATGTTCTACAAAATAGTTTTACACAAAAATATCAATAGTCCAAAAATGGAAAGCTATCTCAATACTATAGCTATCCAACTCTATTTCAGAATCGCAGTTAGTGTCATAATTCATGAAGATCAAATGGCGGTCATATCTCGTCATAAAGAATAATTTATGGCTTGGACACATGTACAAAATAATTCAAGTTCGCTACATCCGAATAAATTTATCGTTTCCAAAAATTTAACATTATACAGCAAAGCCTCGATAGTACGGATCGGGCCGGACCACGACATATCCGGTTAGCGAAAACCCCAGATAATTTTACAACTTAAAAAAAAAAAAGCAGTAGCAATATGTTTCCCCAGTTACCTCCCATGACTTTTTCCTGGCTTAAAACTGAACTTATAGCAGCAAATATCGCAAATGGCGAATTCAGATGTTAACTTTTTACCTCATTTTATTTTATTTTTTAAATTGTATATTTTTCAAATGTTTTAATAGAAGTAAGCATGAGAAACTAGTACCCGTTTTACAATGCATATTGTTTTTGATCGATTCGTTAATCGGTGTTCTGTTCTTTCTCTTCGTTCAATTCCGGTCGTGTCTTTATTCATTGCCAAACTTCATTGTGCTGAGAAAGTTCTTTCAGAAGTTATTATTTTCATGTGGATCAAAGGGATGGTCAGCTCATCATGAAGAACATTTCTCGACTCAAAAAGCATAGATGTGCACGTAAAGAGTTTTTAAAATTTTTTGTAGCAGGATGTATATCATACGGCAAAATTAATTAGAGAAAAGCACATTTCAGCAGATTTACCACCTTGACTAAAATGTCTAAAGTTCAACTGAATATTAAAATATCTTTGAAACAAGAACAATACAAACTGAAATCAGCCAGGTCCCATTTATTAAAATTATATTTTAAAATGCCAAATTTCACTTTTGGCCCTTTTTAAGTTTTTTAGGGGGTCTCACATAAAAAACTTAATAGCTGAAAAATTGAACCCAAAAAACTTTTTTTTTTTTTTTGCATCACGTTCTAGACATATTCACACCTGCAAATTTTGTTGAAATGGGCGCTGGTCAAGTTTCGAGGCTTGTTGATTTGATATAGAATGACCCATAAGTAACAAACCCTGTACGGGGACGGGGGCTCAAGAATGAAAAAAGTCATACTTATACTCTATCGGCTCCCGAACTTTTTAGGCCACGGAATTCTTGGTGATTCACATTTATTTCAAAAAAAAAAAAAAGTCTTGCTATTGACTAAACGACAATATGTTGACGATTTGGAAGTCAAATGCTAATTTATTCGCTATTATAATATCACTTATATAGCAGTGTCACGACTTACGCGAGGGATGCGTTCCAGGACTTCTCGCGTAAGTCGAAATTTCGCGTTGTGAAAAACTGTATGTATTGTTAAAGGTATAATGCATGTGAGTTGTTTATGATTAAATCATAATAAATTATGATTAATTATAATTAAAATTATGATTTTTTTAATCATATTTTAATCATAAAAGTCATTTATGATTAAAATATGATTAAAAAAATTTTTAGTCCACTTTTCAAAATCCACTGTTCCGAAGGCAGAACTATAGATATAAAGGGTTTCGACATAAAACCCTTACTTTCTGTTAACTTTTTGTTGAAATGTAGTGGCTTTTGATTAGCTTTAAGCCATTGGCAAAGGAGTTTTTTAACTCATATTTTTTTCAACAAAAATATTTTTCATGAAAAACGGACTTAACGCGTTTGGATTCTAAACGACTCAAGTGACAAAAATCATACGAAGACTCAAGAATAAAACAAGTCATCTTGGCCTATGCACAATCAAGTCTCTTACATCAATCCATGTGTCAACTTCCAGATATTAAGCCTAGACTGCATAGCGTTGCCAACTGGATACATAGACTATTTTTTCTTATGACCATGCATAAGGCAACTCAAGCATAAAAAGCAAGTATTAGTTATCTTTAAAGCAAATAAAACCATCTATCCCCAAAGTTATATTTTTTTACATGCATTCCAATGTTTTCTTATTGCACTAAAAAACATATATATGTCTTTCAAAGAACAAAAAATCATGCAGTGTACGGTTAAAACCCCCTCCTTATATTACCCCCCCCCCCCCGGGTAAAGAGTTTTTGTTCCTTATGCAAGATAAGAATAATGAATAATGCTCGTATAACATCAACAGTAAAGAGACAGGGATGAAATTAAAAATTTACACGATTTTCTCAAATTTGACGCCTTGCTAACTGCAAAGTTATGTTTTACGCTTTTATTTAGTCAGGCTGCTTCTAAAAAAGAATAACATATTGACTTTACGGATTAAGGCAGTAAAACTGAGGCGAAAATCATGTTAATGAGAAACTGTTGATGGGATTAGCTCTATACTTGTCATTTTCGTGGCTAGAGGGGATAAAATAATGGCATCCAGGCAAGGATGAAACATGTCACGTAATTTATTGAATAATATTTTCCCCCATCACGTCGAGCTGAAGTTATCCGAAAGTTTTCTTTTGATAACACGATAGTGATTATTGCCAGCAATTGTTTTTTGATTTATTTAAGCAAATAATACAGAGCAAACTGCAAAACAGCTTAGTAAAAGCTTTACACTTCGTACAGTTCAGCTCATTAACTGCTGGCATTTGTCTTCGGAAGTGTTTCCTTCCAAATCGATTGAAAACAAGGGTAACCAGCACTATCTAAAATCAAGCATTATTAGAATAAGTTTTCTTCGTGAAGCATCATTTTTGTTACCAGTTTTTAAAGTGGTGGTACATAAAATAATTGAAGGGTCAGGGGGAAAAACCACGGTAGTCCACTTTTTGTTGAATTTAAACTGATGCTACCACCTGTTAGAAAAATAAGAGTAATTTCGTTTAGTATATGCAATATTCGTGAAAAAACACTGTAGTCCATGTATTATTGTCATTTTAGAACAAGTATACTGGGAAAGTTTATGAGTTCGTAAAGTTTAAATTTCGTTTTTCTCAAAATGAATCAAATGTGACTACCGTGGTTTTCCCCCCTGACCCTTCAATTGATTTTTACAGTTTGCACTTTGCATTTTGAATAATAGGGGAGAGGGAATTACATGCGCACAGGGGACACATGGTCCGATGGAACGTTTTACAAGAGTAGTTTGGACTAAAAATCTTGAGAAGTTTTCAATTAGCCCCGAAATCCAACGATGTCTGTCGATACAAGCCTAAAACTCTTTCAGAATCTCGGTTATTGTCATGAAGATCAAATGATCACAGATCTCATCATAAAGAGCAGTTCACGGCTGGACACGTGCAAAGGACGCCCCCAAACTTAAGTTTTTGAAAGGGGTACAAATTCTCAATTCATCGAATGACACTGCGAGTTTTACTGAATGATAAAATATTAGTACATAATCGTACCTAAAAAAATAAAATACATAAAGCATAAAGAAACAAGAAAAAAACTATTATCTCCGAACTCCCCGAATCGTAGATAAAATATGCTTCATCAGAAAATATTTGAGCCTCACAACGACCTTCTTTGACAGCCCATCGGGAGGCCCCTGGACTCACGATGCAAGGAAGTTAAGAGATTTGAGTTTGTCTAGTAAAAAACCTAGCACTCGACCCCAACTTTGAAACCAAAGAAGTCATCCGCAATGATTGAGGCGTGCTCAGAAAGTCTTGAATTGTGTTATTTTCTAAGCATCAAAATCATAAAGTAACTCCACGATGACTGTATCTACTGGTACTCACAAGGTTGGAGAAAACTAATATCTTTCTATTCACAGTTTCAAAAACAATAATGTGCTGGCCACCTCGTCTAGTGGTCAGAGAAGTCTGACCGGTATGGAGAGATCCCGAGTTCGAATCCCGGCTCAGGCATGGATGTGCTTTCTCTCTCCTGCCCTTGTCCTTTCTTTGTGTGAATGTGTTGTTCTGCTCTGTGAATGGCTGCCTACCATATAAACGGATCCCTATGGCACTTCTTATACTGTAGAAGTCAGACTTCCCACAAATAACGGCACAGTTGGAAAAGGGAAGCAGCGCACCCCTAACTGCCAGCCTAGCTGGCACAAGACAACAATAAAACAGTAATGTGAATTACAGGAAATAGTCAAACGATACAAAACCAGGGTTGGGTTTTTGACGTCAAAAACCAGTTTTTGGCATGACATGTCGAAAACCCGTCGAAAACCTGTCAAAAACGTCGAAAACCTGTCGAAAACGTCAAAAACCTGTCGAAAACCTATCTGAAACTCAAATACAGAGGTTATTGAGATTTTTTATAAACATATAAGGTTTCCCATCCTGAAAAATATTAAATAAAAATTTATGCATCTTATCAATCAAGTTTAATAAACATTAAATTAATAAATTTAATGAAAATTATTTCTCATTCTTTCAAACTAACTTGTTTTGCCGTGAAAAAAAGTTACAAATAACAAGGGTGATTGTGAGTGAGTTCATAAAAAATACCTGAAAGTTACTAAGCATTACTAAGTATACACATTTCATATATTCAAAGTTTTTAGTCAAAATATTGTGCATGCATTTAATTAAATTGTAAATGAGTAATAAAGTTACTTTCGAGCTGGTGATGAGCAATTATCTCCAAAAAAATATTTCAAGGAGAAAGAAAAAGTCTAACAGAATTACTGTTTGTTGTGCGAAAGCATTTATAAAGTAATTAAAGTTACATTTGTTACATTTTGTTGCATTTCATTTGTTTGTCTCCTAACTAAGGGTAATAAGCATCAAAAGTTCAAAAGTGAGAAAAATTTGATTCTCATATCGGATGCAAATATAATAATTTAGTAAGGTAAAAAAACAATTAGAATTTTCATCTTAATTTTTATGTGATGAATATTATTAATAATTATCGGTATAATCATCGAAAATTCGAAAAAGAAAAAGAAATCCGGAGGTGGGAAGATAAAAGCATAACTAAAAAAATTTATTTCCGGTATTTTCGTACATGAAAATACCAGCATCGATCATGGAAATACCGGAAATCCGGTAAAATACCGAAACACAATCACCCCTGCAAATATTAAAACTTAAATTCAAATTTTAGAGTAGTTTTGTTTAAATGTTTATATAACTATCAATTAGTTATCTTATCAATCAAGTTTAATAAAAATTAAATTAATAAATTTAATGAAAATTAATTCACATTCTTTTAAATTAACTTGTTATGGAGTGAAAAAAAGTTACAAATATTAAAACTTAAATCCAAATTTTAGAGTAATTTTGTTTAAATGTTTTAATAACTATTAATTAGCTATTTTATCAATCTAAAAATCTTTACATCAGAATTTAAAGTGATATTTTTTTTCTTTTGAGTAAAAGCAAAACTAAGTTAATTAGTACTCAGTGTACAAATTCTACTAAATATTTTTGATCAAACTATCATTTTATTTATTTATTTATTAGTTAAAATTTATTAGTTCAAATTAAAATTAAAAAAAATCACTTGTAAAATTTTATTAAGTATACCCAAAACACACAGCAATTAATTAATGTACCCACTTCATTTGTAAAATAAAAAAAACCTGTTATAGTAATTTCTCAAAGCAATAAAGTCATATTCAAAAGCCATATGTTTGATTTTTTAAAATGCTAGTTACCATTATTTACTCTCGAGCCCTTCAATTATGATTAGGATTGCTTATTACACTTTATTTTAATAACCTAAAACTCCAAAAGTTTACTTCAGTGTCTGAAATCAGAAATTGTCAAATTCATTTGAAAATGTATTTTGATTATCAATATCAAATTTAAACTTGTTTTGGACAGAAATTTAGGTTTTTGACAATTATGTCAAAAACCATGTCAAAAAGTGGTTTTTGACATGACGGTAAAAACCATGGTTAAAACCGGATAAAACCTCCGACTGTCAAAAACTTGCCAACCCTGTACAAAACACAAATAGATCAAATGAAAATACAGATTCATCCCTTCTCACTCCAGTTCACATGAAAAAGTAAGTAAAACACGCCCAGAATATTATTTTTTAATTTAGTGTTAATTTTTTATTCAAATTATGATCTAGCATGAAACGAGCTTTCAGAAGTCGTGTACCATCATAAATGAAATCAGAAGAACTAAACAATATTCAACTTTTTCTAGCTGAAAATCGAATCGAATGACATTTTGATTCGAAGGTATTATTTCCTTACTCTCAAAAGTCATAAGTTGCTTCCTTCTCCATGCAGATAAACTGAAAGGTAAATGAGTTGAATCTGTCTGTGAGGCTTTAATTTGAGACTAGAGAGTTGCAGTTTTGTTTGAAAGTTTCAGGCAGCAGAAATACATTTTCATCGAAGTGAACAAGACTGTCGTTTCAAAGTTCTCCGAAGAAGAAGGGGGTGCGGTGGGGGGTGACTAAAGGGTATTTACTAGGGTGGAGCGAAAAAAACAAAGTTTTTATTTTCGAATCGTAATAGTGCGGAAAAGTTGCGATTGGTGAAGAGTTACAAAACAAAATAAAAATTTTTGAAATCGAATAATATCTTCCGTTCCCGCAACGAGCCTGAAATTTTGAAAAAATGAAAATTTTCATGTGTTTTTAGCGATTTTTTAAAATTTTTGTTTTAATGATTTATTTTAATGCTCTTGGACAGAAAAGTTACGTTTGGTGAAGATTTCTGAAATTTTGAAAAATATATTGAAATCGAATAATACCTTCTGATCCAGGAACAAGCCAGAAAAACCAAAAAATTATAAAACTTCAGCTTTTTTTGGGGTGATGAAAAAAAATATATAAAAAAATGTTCTCATTTTTTTTTTCTTTTTTACCCGGTATCATTGCGTAAAGCCTTTTAAAAAGCACTATATTACTCTTAAACATTAATTCTTTTCTTGATTTTTCAGGTATCTTCTAAATATGCAAAACTACCATTTTTTACAACAATGAAACATTTTCAAATAATCGAAAGTTATAAAATATTTTCCAAAATTTCTACAATCCAGTACAAAAATCCACTAAATAAAACAACCACTGCAAAAAAAGGCTAATTTTAATCACTAAACTATAAACAATTTTAATACCTAACTAATTACATACAGTTTCTTAATCCCCTTTTGTAGTCTGTGCCTTTTATAATTATGTTACCTAACTTAACTGACTCACAGAATCCTTTAACATTAATTTAATTAGAAACTTAATTTAAAATTAAAACTTCTTTAAAATTAAACCTAGTTAGGTCAGGTAGTGTATAGAATGAGATTGCAAAATGCAATTAAATATTCAGAAACTAACATATAATGAGGGAGGTATTAAAATAGTTTATCGTTTTAGGGATAAAAAATATTGTTCATCTTATGAGTGAGTGTTTTGTTCAATGGATTTTTGTACTGAAAAAGTTAAACAAATTTAATAATTAGGTATGGGTATGAAGTTGTATGTAAATATTATGTATTATTTTTTTCTGTTTAGCTCCCAGTTGTTTTTTAATGGCGGTTTTGTTTTTAATACGCTTTTACTAGTTTCACATGTGGGTTTGTCAGTAGGTATGTAACTCTGAATAAAAGATAAAATTCACGTTCTTTAAAAATATAAAAGTGATATATTTAATACTATTGTTAATACTAAAGGCTAAACTATATTATTACATGTTGATGTTATTGAATGGTATTATTAGTACTAAAGGCTAAACTATATTACATGTTGATGTATTATAAGGTGCATGTAAATTTATAATTTGAAATGGTTTAAAGCTTTATAGTTTGATTAACCTTAAAAGCGTGTTTTTTAGATTTTTAAACTTAAATTTAATTATTTATTTTAAAATAATTTTGTGTATGAAAAATTAGAAATCAACAAAATCTAAAATTTGTTTTGTCTTCTACACTAATACACTCCTTATATTGATGGCTTTCATATGAAATGTGTTCCAAAATCATCACCGAGATGCTTATAGTAACCTTTTAAGCACAAGTTTCTCTGCAATCGTGTTTCAAATGTTCAATTGTCATGATAACATGTTTTAACATTTTTTGCATAAGGCTAATAGGGGTGTGTGGAGCAGTAGTGCCCTCTCCTTGTCAAATGCTTTCCAATCCTTAATTTTTGTTACACCTTGCCCCACTTTGCCTGAGACTGTGTTACTGTAGGCACCAAGATAACCTTAAAGCAAACTAAAAGCAATTAAAAAGCAAAAAATAATAGAACACACTTAAATAAAATTTTTTACCCATACCTAATTATTAAATTTGTTTAACTTTTTCAGTACAAAAATCCATTGAACAAAACACTCACTCATTAAGATGAACAATATTTTTTATCCCTAAACGATAAACTATTTTAATACCTACATCATTATATGTTAGTTTCTGAATTTTTAATTGCATTTTGCAGTCTCATTCTATACACTACCTAACCTAACTAGGTTTAATTTTAAAGAAGTTTTAATTTTAAAATTAGTTTCTAATTAAATTAATGTTAAAGGATTCTGTGGGTAGTCAGTTAAGTTAAGTAACATAATTATAGAAGGCACAGACTATACGAAAGGGGATTAAGAAACTGTATATAATTAGTTAGGTATTAAAATTGTTTATAATTTAGTGATTAAAATTACCGTTTATTTTAGGAGTGGGTGTTTTATTTAGTGGATTTTTGTACTGGATTGCAGAAATTTTGGAAAATATTTTATAACTTTCGATTATTTGAAAATGTTTCATTGTTGTAAAAAATGGTAGTTTTGCATGTTTAGCAGATACCTGAAAAATCAAGAAAAAAATTAATGTTTAAGAGTAATATAGTGCTTTTTAAAAGGCTTTACGCTATGATACCGGGTAAAAAAGAAAAAAAAAAAAAAAACATTTTTTTTTTTCATTTTTTTTTCATCACCCCAAAAAAAGCTGAAATTTTATAATTTTTTGGTTTTTCTGGCTTGTTCCTGGATCAGAAGGTAATATTCGATTTCAATATATTTTTCAAAATTTCAGAAGGCTTCACCAAACGTAACTTTTCCGTCCAAGAGCATTAAAATAAAACATTAAAACAAAAATTTTAAAAAATCGCTAAAAACACATGAAAATTTTCATTTTTTCAAAATTTCAGGCTCGTTGCGGGAACGGAAGATATTATCCGATTTCAAAAATTTTTGTTTTGTTTTGTAACTTTTCACCAATCGCAACTTTTCTGCACTATTACGATTCGAAAATAAAAACTTCGTTTTTTTCGCTCCACCCTAGTATTTACACAACGTACATAAGGCAAAAGTAAAAAATACATGCAAAATTAAACTGTGTCTTTAAGTTGGGAGAGTCGTACCCCCGGCACGACGAGAGTATACAGCACAATAGTGCACTTAACGTTGCAGTACAGCCGAACTTGCGTATCTCGAAAACCTCTCTATGTCAAAAATTTTCAATTTCTCTGCTTTTACAGCAATAATTTAATGTTTTTTCCCATGTTTATTTCGAATGATTTTCCCGAAAACCTCTATATCTCGAATTTTGACGACCTTTACTTTTGAATTTCATCTCCAGCCACCTTTATCAATGATATAACTTGGTGACAAAAATAATTTTTTGCACAATCATTCAAAGACTATGGTCATTAGGGTGGGGCGAAAAATAAAAAGTTTTTCAGATCAACTTCTAATAGTTGCCAAAAGTTGTCTTTGGTGATAGTTAGCTTTTGTGCAAAACTTGAGAAAAATCGGTTAATATCTTCAAGGGGCGCTGCGATCGCAAAGTTTTACCATAGCTTTTATCGAGATTTTATGGTTAAAATATGAAAAACAATGCCGTTAGCTAATCTCATTGCATATTTTTACTCATAAGATATATTCATGCATTCAAAGCATATGAAATAACTCACAAAAAATTATTTTATATGATATATTTATATTTCAAGCAGAAACAAAACAAAAAAAAAAAAAAACAAAGAAAAAGAAACAAAAACGTGAAAAAAAGTGATTTTTTTAAATATAAATATATCATATAAAATAATGTTTGTGAGTCATTTCATACGCTTTTAATGCATGAAAACATCTTTTGAGTAAAAAAAAAACGTAAAGAGACTAGCTAAAGGCATTCTTTTTGATATTTTAACCATAAAATCCATAACAAAGCTATGGTAAACTTTGCGATCGCAGCGCCCCCTGAAGATATTAACCGATTTTTCTCAAATTTTGCACAAAAGCTAACTATCACCAAATACAACTTTTGGCAGCTATTAGAAGTTGATAAGAAAAACTTTTTATTTTTCGCCCCACCCTAATGGTCATACTTAAAGGTATGCATTAACTTGCTACCGATATGTCATCACAATTAGTAAACGTGGACTCAAAACATGTCGTACAGTAAAATATTCAAAAATATCAATGTAAAACAATCTAATAAGTATTTGACTTTGCTCCAATTGCTTATTTTTGTACATTTTATCACAACCTCTGTATCTCGAAACCTTCGAACTTCGAATTTTTCTTCTGTCCCGTAAAATTCGAGATAGACAGGTTTGACTTTATCAGCGGCGGATTTTGGCCAATATTGTGTCGTTAAGTGGAAACGAGCTCTGATGGTTCTGAAAGAAGGTGATTCAATTACATTCGCAATTTTTAGGAAGTTGCATATTTTGAAAGATCTAAAAAGTCTTCTACAGCTGTTGCTTTTATGAATGTTGTCACTAAGTACTTGGTGGAGAAAAAATGAATCATATAAAACATGTTTAGGAAGTAAGGAATAAAAAAGTAGTTAATTAATAAACTGGAAGATTAAACCGCATTTATTTTTTCCTTGTTTTGAGATTAGTATTTTCTCTCTGCGAAGCCTACACTAGCTGCGGTTTCAGTTTTGAAACACAAACATTAGTTTTATTACTTCTCTGCTTTTAGGATGAACTTATAAAAATAAACATTTCATCTGAAATAATTTCTGTGACATACAGGAAGGTGCAAGCCCGCCAACAAACTAAACTAAAAATAAGCGTTTCATTGTTCTCATTTCACAGATCAAATTCTTAGCAGAGAACAAAAGCGAAACATCTCCGAGCATTTCACAAAATCCACACGAAACCGAAACACAAACTGCAAAGCACACAACATTCCATTAGCTCATTAGCATGCCCGTCCAGATTAATACCAGAGCTTTAATTGCTTACACGAGTACCCGAAAATCGCATCACAAATGGCATGACAGTTTCGAAGCGGGTATCCAGCCAATCGGAATGGCACATATGAAGTCCCTCGTAGATACTCGTAGACGGACTATCTTTCCGCGCGGCTTGGCCTACGAAATGCGAAAGTGAACAGTCAATAAAGGAGGACAGAACAGCGTGGAATAGAATGGTGATATGAGATCTGGCGGAATGTTTGCGGAAGGAACTCGAACATATAATATCGGAGGGACAAACGGAGCGGACAGGCGGCTGATCATAACAAAGATAATTGCTGTTCGTAAAAGGAATAAAGATAGTTTATTGTCTTTTAATCAGTTAGTACTCCGTTTTGGTGTCGAATGTTTCGCAGTGTGTTTCTCGTATCGAAACTTTGGCAGCATGCTTGATAAAATGAGCGTTTCATACTGGGTAGCAAATATCTTCTTACTTGATGATATTTAAACTTTGGAATGTAAATTACCGCATATTAGTGTCTTTGTACATTTTCTATTCGCGAGATACGTGGTAAGACGTAATGAATAGTAGGATTTAAAAGAGACAGAACTTCGAAACAAATTGAAAATTTTATTGAAACTGTTAAGCTGTATGCATGAGCTCAGCTTATTAAAACTGTGAAAGCTTCAACCAGGGTGAAATTAAATTATCTAATTTACATCTCATGCAAAATGGAACAGCCGAAGTTAAAGGCAACTATTGATGGACTATTTATGGTGAAAATTACATACCGTAGAATGGGGTGTATAGGAACAGAGGGGTCAATCGGAACAAAACTTCCCGACCGTACAAAGAAATTCTTCATAAATATACTATTGGGTATTTTTCACCATTAATTTTCTTTTTAGAAAGGTATGATCATAGGAAGTAGGAAAAATTACTTTTCTCATTTTGGCAACGTTACTGGCGTATAAGGAGGGTTGCACTCGGAATGCTAGAAAACATCGCATTTTCATAGACTGCAAAACTTCATATGCAAGTACAAAACTTCTTATATTTTAAACCTAAGAGTCGTATGTTTTAATTATGCATGTATCTGAACAACAGAATATCACATTAGCATTTACATTTTTGAAAAAATTGTGTCATAAAAATGAAGAATTTTGAAAAATGCCACAAGAAAAAAAATTGCAGGGGTGTATCGGAACACTTGGTTCTGTTGGACCAATTCAAACTTATTTAAAGGAAACTGTTTGAAAAATCTCGATTCTATTCCCAATTGTTCTAGTCAAGACAAGAACAAGGATTTATTACTGTTTATCCCTTCTCGTGAGCAACTAGATCTTTGATTTAAAAAGGTTTTTACTCCAGGAGACTTCTTTTTACTTAAAATACATGGTGGAAAGTCATACAGATTTTATGTAGCAAAAGTCCAGCACACAGACAGTGATGAATAAGTGGGTAAATCTTTCAGAACAATCCTCAAACCCAGAAATTTCAAGAAACTAAAGAAAAGGCAGCTTTCATCCCAGAAGATGTTATAAAAAAACTTAAGCCAAGCCACATTTCCTAGTTTTAAGCACAAGTACATAATTGTGGACGACAGGAGCGACTTCAATTTATGTTACAGCTTTGTATTTCAATTCAAAAGCATTTCTTAAAATTAATTTAAATTTTTCATAAGTTCAAAATCATTTTGAATTTTGACAAATCATAAACGTTTACTGGTATAGAAAATAAATTTTTATTTGACGATATCTATGTATTCTTATTCTCCCCCATCAATATTACTTATGTTTGTGAGACCTATTACAGGTTAAATTGAAAAAAATAAAAAAATTAACAGGTGTTCCGATTGATCCCTATCAGCGGGGTGATTCGGAACACCCCTAAATTCCTATATATATAAATAATAACTGTTCGAAATGTATTGTCTTTGCTTGGAAATATCAAAAGCAAAGCAAGTCCGCAGTTTTTACCCAAAAAATCAAATTAAAAAAAAATCTTTTAACTACTTTTTTACAATCAAAGCTGAAAAGTGTACCGATTCACCTCATTTTACGGTAATGATTGGCAATTAATTACACAATATGCCGAAACTATCGGCAAAAAGAGGAAGGTTCAACCGAGTTGCTAAAAAAACCAAAAAGTAACAGAACAAACACTGAAATTAAAGAAAAATGTATGCTATTCACCATACCGCACATGCCATTACTTGGTTTTGAGCATGACACCATACAGATGGTTGCTATCACGATCAGCACATTGCTCCAGGTGTCGAATGAAAACTTTCATCACCCGATTCAGCATTTACAATAGGATCCATAACTATACGTATCCTTTCTTCGAGTTCAGTCACGGTATGAAGACGTTTGGAGTACATTTTTACCCTTCAAGTATCCCCACAAGAAGAAAGAGTTGTGGAGAAGATCCCTTTGAACGTACTGGATCAGGTGATAGAAGCTTCATTCGACGCGACGACGCGACGCTAAGATGAATGCTCTGAAACTGATGTCGACCATCTGCGTAGTGTCATGTTCGAAACCCATATACTGTGTGGTAAATGACATTCATTTTTCTTTGTTTCCAATGTCTGTTTCAATAAAATTTTCAATTTGTCTCAAAGTGTTGTCACTTTTATATCCCACCATCCATTACGCCGGACCCTAAATTAGTTCAAAATGAAATGTCACGAAACTCATAACTAAGAAAATAAGATTTTTCTTCCCTTCGATGTTAAGAGCAACCAACAGCAGGTAGTCGACCAAATAAATTTCAAATTCGTACAAGCATTTCGCAGTTGTTTGATCGATGCTTTTTAGAAATAATTTCAATGTCAGCAGGATAGACTCTAAGAATTCTGCCTTGTGATATAATGCCGGTGACCACGTTGACTACATAGCAACCCGCTAGGTTGTTTCATTTTTGGAAATCCTGCTGTTTTTCCATTTCGCGAAATTTCATTTTAAAAATAAAAAGCTGTCACAACAATCCGTTGAAATAGATTTTGCGCAATGCAGACAAATCAAACATTTTCACTGTTTAGTTTTTTTTTTTTTTTTTTTTCAAAAAATAAGTTTAAAATTATAATCCTGAAGATTAGTTGACACCTCGATTTTTTGTAACAACTTATTTCTCGTAATATATTTCTTCTTTTTCATAAATTAATTTTTGTGCGTTAGGAAATAATGACTTTCATTTAGGTGTTGTATTTTTCCCCCTTGAGCAAATACACTATTTCTCTTTAAAAATCGCAAGATATTTAACTCGACAGAGGCTGAATTATTTTTTTCCCTGACACTTGACACTAGATTGAGTTTAAACAGCAAAAGTGAATAGTTTTAATTGATTTTCACTTCTCTATAAGCAATCTTGTGGCACCATATGCTGGCAGAAGCGCATAATTTTATGTTTTTAATCCTTTGACGAATGAATTTTTAAAATTAATTCGTTTTAGAATATGCACATTTAAAAATAATATATTTTTTTAAAAATATAAAAAAACAACTCATAAGTAAAGGTACTAAAGTTACGAAATTACTTTTATAGTATGATTGAGAGGTGCGAAGTTAACCTACTAGGTTTAAAATTACAATTACTATTGTGGAGTGAACGCCGCTTAATTGAATCAGCGGTTAATTGAATAAACAGGTTTAGTGAACCAAATCGTCGAAAACAGAACAATACCCGGCTTTGTATGGAATTAGTCGATTTATTGAATCAAACCTGTTTAGAAAAAAGTGATTCATATAACCGACGGCCACTGTATTTCTTTCAGACACCATCGAAATAGACGTTTTTCGATATTAGTAGACAGAACGAGCGCAAAGATCTACTAATGCAATAGACTTCCGATTATACTAGGATCTTTCACTTTTTTTTTTGTTCAACACGGTGATTATTTACTTAATGCAGAAAAATGAGAGTCCGTTATTGGTCGCTTTTAACTTTTAACCCATTAATGCCTATAGCGTCCCTTTTTAGGGACGGTCCGAAAAAGGGTCTGAATTTCCCCAAAATGAACATTTCAACCAAATAAAAGTGTTCAATTGGTACCTTGGTATTGTTTCAATTCGTTTTTAACAGATTGCAGCACATAACCATTGTACAGTGTGTTCTGTAGCAGTTTTAATATGATCTTTATCAAAAATCACATCGTTCACAATCTCAAGAAAAAAAGCTAAGCTTTCAAAGTTATTCCCAGCTCCCCAGTTCATGTTAATTGCTGATTTTATGTCTTCTTATAGAATGTCTTTTTAAATATTATATCGCAGGCAGAAAAAAATTTCAGTAAAAAAGTATGTACCCTCTGGTGTTTATCGGAACTTTTAAGGGACGATTTTTCTTTCCTTAATAAAACAATTATATTTTCATAATTATTTTTTTTTATTATTTCTTCCTGTCCATTAAACAGTTTGCAACCAGTATACAAAATATCTTTGGGGGAAAAAAATGTCAGGCATTAATGGGTTAAAGGTATTTTTTACATTCAATTTTTGCATTTCAATTACAATAATTTTTAGCCATAAACGTATGTGTTGCGTTCTTGATTCTTTTTAACTGCTGCATACCTAGGGCGGACATAGAAATGCTTCAAGGGAGAGGCGATTGATTTTATTACTTATCCTTTATTACAGTGACGTACATAGCGCCCCCGCAACCCATGCGGCGCGGGGGGGGGGACGCAAGAGGTTTGAGGGCGCCCGATCCAGAAAAATAGCACTGAAAGTTACACGGGGAAAAATATTTTTTACATTTTAATTGGGGGATGGGGGGCGCACCTTAGTCTATGTACGCTACTGCCTTACTACATATCCTGTTTTGCAAATGTTGACCACAAATGTTTCAAACTTCAGTTCCGAAACGTTTCCGGAAGAAAGCCCCAAACCTTCTTTCTCCTAGCATCAAAGATTGTCTAAATACGCTTTTTTGAACTACGACATTGAAAATTTACCGGAGGAGAGTCCCTTGCATCCGTCCATGCTGCATACACTTAGTATAGTTTTTACCTATTTTTCGGATTATCTGCGGTGTTCGCTTATCCACGGTTTCCATGCCACCCTATTCCACGTATAATCGGAAGTTTACTGTATTTGAAAAAAAAAAAAAAAAACACCATTATATTATGAGTAAAAATTGACAACGTTTTAAAAAGTACAAATATATACAATAAAAAGAGTTTAAAACTCAGCAAACAGCTGCTTCGGGGCTATAAACAGCAAGCCCCATCATCAGTGCATAAAAATAAAAAGGAAAAGACAGGTTCACATGGCAAAAACTGACAAGTGAATTACTTTGGTTCAGTTCAGAAAGACAGACAAGTGAAGTTTGGTTCACTTGTCAGTCTTAGGCATGTGAACCTGTCTTTTCTTTTTTGTTTTTATGCACTGATGATGGGGCTTGCTGTTTATAGTCCCGAAACAGATGTTTGCTGAGCTTTAAACTCTTTTTATAGTCTATATTTGTACTTTTAAAACGTTGTCTATTTTTACTCATTTCATAGTACAAAGTTTTCGACTGTTATTTTACAACCATTACATTATGTTTCGGGCTTGGAGCACATACGTCAACTGATTTTTCTCCAAGCTCCGTGTGTACCCGAGTTCATCCAACTTATCATTCGATTGATCTACTAATACCAGATCACTTCTCCCAGACAGACAAAAAATGAGAGATTCTATAATATTGATGCGAACGTTCACTCCAAGACAACCAACTCCGTGATAAGACAGATTGATTGGAATATCACAAATACTTCTTACTCTCTTTTTTTTAATGTATTGCTAAGAGGAGTGAGCGATAGTAGAGTGCTTTTCGTTTTCTTTGTCATAAAAACCTGCTGGAAGTTCTTATCTCACAAGTATCTATATCGTTAAAGCACTTTCTTTTTGCCATTGCAACAAAGGATTGAAAATAAAAGTAACAACATAAAACTGAAACGAAGATCAAGAAACAAATAAATGGAAGTACAACGCGTTTGATGGTATAAATGTCAATACGTGGAATGGAACAATTTCGAATGACTCTAAACACAGAAAAAGACAGGAAAAATTCGATAAGATTTGAAGGGAAAAAAAATCTTGTTTTAGATTTCTTGAGAGCGCCATGTTTTTATTTTTCAAAATCATTTTTTCCCTACCCCAAACGGTGGAAGATTACATGGGTACTTTCAATATAACAAATTATAATGTTCAAAACTGATTATTTTATCTCGCCTACAACATTTTGCAATTTCCGTTTTTAAAACTGATCACTTAATAACGCTTTTATCATTTTTCAATTTTCATTTTATACATACCCAAACGTATTAATTTAATGAATTAAAAGCTGTGAGTCATGTACTTTTTTAAACACAAACTTTTAATGTGTATTAAACTTACTTCAATTAGTAAATAGTTAGAGCTGATCCAGAGTGATCTATTTCAAAACACTATATACGCCAGGGGTGGCTAACCTTTTTAGGGAGAGTGCCACTATCTGAAGAGAAAAAGTTCAGCGTGCCACATTGTATTTTTCCAACAAACTGAAAATTAAAAAAAAAATAAAATAGATTTTATGTTGGCTGACTATGTAATTCTTACTCAAATGAAACATTTTCTCTCGTAAATCTGAGCAATTGAAATCTAAATGACAATGGAGATAAGACAAGTCCGAACTTAAGAGTTATCGTTAATAAACACTTTTATAGGTTCTTTCAATTGGCTTATGCTTAAAATAGAAACGAATAACATCCAACATTCTATTCTAAAAATTAAACAGTCTGTACTTAATGTGGTTTATGAGTCTGTATCTTTTTACCAAGTCTTTAATTTTAGGATTAGTTCTTGAGAATCCAAAGAAGTTTAAGTGTTTTAAGTGCTATCAATTAATACTCAACTGTATTTAGATTTTTCTGCATTCATAATAAATTTGTTTAGAAGCGTATTTTGAACCAAATCTATAACAGCACCAGATGGCTAAAGTGTGTAAATGTGAAAAAAAAATTGTTGGTAGAAATTTCCTAACTTCTATATAACGTGAATGACTTTCTGTTGAAGAAAGCTCTTATATTTGATGACCAATGCAAAAGGTCAGTAATTCCGATTTGGATTTCAGAAGGGTAACAAGTAGTGTCTTGCAGAGAAATAGACAAAGAATTTGAAAAGATCAGAATTTTTTTATCATCCTGAAAATCATCAAACTTAACATTGAATGAATACTTAAAATAGATGCAAAATTTTCTCCATATATCATTGGAAAATTATTAAATTTGGTTTGATACTTTCAGTATTAATTTTTAATGTTTTATTCTTTTTTCTCGAAAGTAGAGAGAAAGAAACTGAAGTTTCATCCTAAAAGAATGTAGATGGCCTATACTGGTTCATGAAACTTTTTCTTAGTACAATCTTAAATTTAAATTACTTAAACGCCGGATAACAAGAGATGACATAGCTAAATTCAATTGCTATTCATCATTCCTAAGTAGCAAGTCCTCATTGGTTTCCTTCCACATATTTTAAAAATCACTCTCCCTAAAATTCTAAAATCTTATGATTATATTTTTCTTTGGTTGGCTATCGCACACTTCAATAAAGGAGTAGCTTGCCACTCTCCTCTTTCTCCTGGAAAAAGTTCACAACACATTCAGAGCTCTAATTCGTAGTTTGTCAATACAGTGAACTCTACAGGGTCCCCAACAGAGAAAAATTTTCATTCCTTGGCAAGGAGTTTGTGATAGCGATGACACTTTTGAAGTTTTTTCCCCAAATTAGTTTCGAGTAATGTAACAAAAACAATTTAAAGGTCTTCATTTGTGTAACCATACCGAATTTTGACCGATCTGGTTTCTTAATTTTAGTTGCAGATTTAACTTTTTTTTAAATATTATTTCATCACCCGTAGCTGAAACTATTGCAGATCAAAAATCCATTCTGCAGCATCGAAAGTTTCATTCGTTTTCAAGCACAAATATGCTTTACTAAGCATTGTCTGTAACGTCACAGCTTTCGTTGGACGTCCGAAGCTGACGCTAAGTACTTTGCAATATTGTAGTAAAGACAATTTGTAAGCCAGCCTCCTGATATTTAATCGTCACAATATCATTATATTTATCAGTTCAAGGATTTTAGTTTTATCAATATTTTTGGGATCGACATTTTTTCTTCAATTCTGGAATTTTTTCAAAAAGTCTTCGCGTGCCACTCTTACTGCTCTGCCGTGCCAGATCGTGCCGCGGGTTGGCCACCACTGATATACGCTCTGCCCACTGATAAATGTATTCATTTATTTTTCTAAACAAATAATTTTTTATAAATTTACACACTTGAGACATAAAGTGCATTTAAAAACTTAGAAAACTTTGAAAACCAAGCAAAATACTTCAACTAGGTTTCAAAAAACAATAAGACTTTACATTTTAAGGATAAAATGTATCTTGGCATATTTGTTAACTATTCTTTCTGCAACACCTTCTTCACTGCATTGCATATACGAAAGCCTGGTTTTCTAACCACAAATACATAGTCACGGACTGCCCCTTCCCCTTACATGAATACAGGATACAATACATGTTGCAAAAATTCAAAAGCAAGCCAATACCGGCCCCTCCTCGGTTTCGTCTCATCCCTACCAAGAACAGCAACTTTATGGGACTGGCCGACGTATCCTACAGTTTGGTCCCAAGAACGCTTCGTATCCAAAAATCAGGAGTGTCACGGGGGGGGGGTTATTATGGGGAAAATTGCGCTATCAAAATGGGGGGGGGGTAAGCTAATTTATTTATCTATTTAAGTTATTTGTTAATTTATTTTTTTAATTTAAATTATTTCTTTCATCTCCTTTTTATTACTTATTTAATTATTTATTTTGTGTGCTTGTGTGTATGCTTGGAATGCCTGTAAGGGATAAAAAGAGATTCCATTGTGCTCATACTTCGAACTTAAAATTAAAAAAAAAACAATATATAAAAAAATAATAGTTATAATTGAAAAATAATAATAATGTTTAAAAAAATAAATAAAATGAAAAAGGGAAAAAAAAAATAAAAAGCACAAGAGGGTTGTGCAATATGGGTGGGGGGGATTTGCGTCATTGAGTTGGGGAAAGGGGGGGATGGGCACCCCTGCCAACATTATACCAAGCATTTGAAAACACGTCCACTTGAATACATTTATATGATATATTAACGGGTCATTAATGTAATGTAATTTAGTTGCATAATTTTTCTTTTTCATTTTATACTCGTAAAATTATTAGCAATGTAACAATTTTAATCCAGATTAAAACTGCATATTTAAATATTAAACATTAATTATATAAGTCTATTATATAAAAATACTGTCTCGAGAAAATAAACAACTTCGGTGATTTGAGGACGCGTTTACTATTTAAAGACTTTGCGTTGATTGAAAATATCGGATATGCATCAAAACATCCGATATATATCAAAATATCGGATATTTATGATATTTTCGAGCCCTGGTAAACACACTTGTGGTATCCGGTATGTACTTTTGGGACCAAGATGTCGGATAGGTTAACCTGTTCTCTGAAGGGGCGCTAACACATACGAAAAACATTCCCGACTCGAATTTCCATGTTTGTTTTCCTTCCTTTGTCAGACAGAATACAAAAGCAGAAAAAAATATTTCATACAAAATGAGATAAATCTAGCAGCCAGGAGAAAAAGCTCCTTACAAGGGGATCGTGCCAATCAAGTGTCCTGGAAAAGCGGACGAAACAGGTATAAATCCCGTCAACCGGAATTCGGAAAGAGCTCGTTGGGGAAGGAAAACTGGAAAGAGTTTTTTTTTTTTTTGGAAATCATTTTGAATGATTTACGCTCTCGGAGTCTTATCTGTTTTATTTATTTGTTGTATGTTCCAGAATTTTTTCCAGTTCTTCATGTCGCTCGGAGCCGGTGGGAAGAAAAATGCAACTTTAAAAAATATATATATACTCAAGGGCGGATCCAGAAATTTTCCAAGGGAGGGGCGATTGTCTTTTTTTTCCTATTTGCCTCCTTTTTTTACCACATATCCTGGTTAATACATGTTTATTACAAATGTTTCAGTCTTCAATTTCGAAAAAATTCCTTGTCAGAGCCCCGAATCCCATCCACTTCTCATAGTATCATCGAAGGTCATCTAAAATTGCCTTTTTTGAACTTCAAAGTCGAAAAACTGCTGGAGAAGAGTTCCTCAAGGGAGGGGAGATCGCCCCATCGCCTTGTATCCACCCCTGCATATACTTATAATAACAAGTACAAAAAGGTAGCCTTTTGTTTTTGTAAAATACAAATACACACAGCAAAAATAAACAATTCTTTTAACGGGATAATACTGGCAACAGAGGTTCCAGTTTAAAATTATAAAATGCACAGTACTAAACTAAAATTAGCAATATTACAGTTTATTACTGTAAAGCAGAAATTTTACAGTTTATTTCAACAAAATTAGCTGTATTATACTGCAAAAACAACAGCATAATACTGGCAGCAGAGGTTCCAGTTTAAAACTGTAAAATGCACAGTAATAAGCTATAAAATTAGCAATTTTACAGTTTAGTAGTGTAAAGTTAGAAATTTTACAGTTTATTACTTTAAAACTAGCAATTTTTAAACAACATCTATTTTTACAGTGCAGTAGAACTTTGATTCGTCGCAGTGATCGGGAGCGAGCCTCCTTTGATAAATCAAGAAATCGAAATAAAAAAGCGAACTTAAAAACGGCCGTCAGGACTAGGGATGCGCCGATTAATCGGTCATAATCGGCCACTTTGCCGATTATTAATAATCGGCTGAAAAATATTTTTCAGATATTATTCTTTAAAGTATGCTTTGCATAAGAGATAAAAAACAGCAATGGTAAAATTGGTGGTAGAAAAACGATTATCCTCATCATTAATCGGCCGATTAATCGGTAATCGGCCGATTTCTTATCGGTGCATCCCTAGTCAGGACACAGCAGAAATTTTGTTAACTTATGAAATTTTTTCATAGCAACTGTTCTAAAACTTTGCCTTTCCTTCTAATTCCATTACCATTGTTAAATTTATTTATTCCCGTATTTAACTTTTGAATTTTACAAAAAAAAAAAAAAATGTAAAACTTGTACAGAAAAATGTGGTGTTCAAAATATTTAAGGTATTTATTTCAACAATTCTAAATATGCATTTTACGTAATATGACTCACAGTATTTTAGGCAAGGACACACTTAAAGATAAATCAATCCACAAATAGCCAGATAAATAATCTAAACATAGCTATAAATAAATAAATGAATAATAAATAATACACAATTAGGTTAAAGATGAGCAAATAGATAGACAAACAAATCGAGGCAAAAAAGCGATAATTACGAACAAAAGATAAAATCATAAGTCGGAGCGGGAGAGAAACAGAATAAAAACGAGATAATAAGTAGAGCAGGAAGACAACTAAATATTTTCGTTAGAAAACAGAAGGGAAAAAAAAGATGGAGTTTTAGTCAAAGACTGGAAAAAAATGCAAATAGAAAGATAAAATGCTGGATACAAAGTCAGATAAAAAGAAAACATTTAGAAATTACATAGAGATGCAAGAAAACAGAGGCAGACAGAAGATAGGGATATAAACAACAGAACATCAAACGGGTCTTTTAAATGGAAAGATAAAAGAGTTAATATGTAATGTGATAAGAAATAAATATCTGAACTTTAATTCATTGCTCATCATAAACAACAAAAAGATTGGTATAAGATAAACGGATCAAGGAAATGACACATAGATCATAGATACAGTCATTCTGGGTATTTTTGAGAAACAAATTCTCTATTTAAAATTTAAATAAATAAAGTTTAAAAAGTTCTTATTGTATTTGTTGATACAAAATGGAGCAAACGCAACTGAAGTATTGTGTAGTTTTCTAAAATCAAGAAACAATAATTATTAAATCCATTTAACATGAATTTGCCATTTGGAGTCACTATAATGAACCACAAACACAACGGTAAACACGTAATAACACACTACGAGAAAAAAAATCCCAGCTCGACCAAAGTAACTAAAGTCACACCTGGCTAACACCTAACTCAAATTCTGAAGCAAGTTATTTACATTTTGAGCTGCGACATACTTTTTTTCAGAATGGCGAACAAAATTGCAAAAGTGGCTACCGTTTTTAACCGACTTCGAAAAGGGAGGAGGTTCTCAATTCAAAGCGTATACTTTTTTTTTTGTTTGTTCGCACATAACATCTGATCTACTGAACCGATTTGGACAATTTTTTTTAATCGATAGAAGATGGTGTAACTTAGGTACCATGTACTCATATGACGATATTTGTTCACTAGAAAAAAAAGTTATGATCGAAAAACTAACATTTCATGTCATTTAAAACAATATCTGCTATTGTAAATCCTTACTTCAATGAGCGACCCGATGGTCAAGTGGTTATGCGCGTCAGGTTGAAGTTCCTGATGGAATGAGATTGAGTCCAGGTCTGCGAGGATTTTTTCGAATAGCTGCATGTTTTTTTTTTTTTTTTTGTAATGATTTTAATAATTGTAATGTCCTTATGCAGGTACATCCTCCCATCAAATTCAAGGTAAAATTAAAAGTCAAAAATTCTGAAGATGATAAATATATGTTAAAAATTAAAGTAACTATTTTTTGTGATTTTCATATTGGTTGTGACCAAAAAACATCATTACAAACAAATAAAATGTATCAAACACCATGAGTGTTGAGTTATTGGGAAAAATCTGCTGTGTAATGTTTTTTTGCACTGCGAGGGGGGGGGGGCTATGAACGATCATTAAAGTGACACACATTTTTAAAAAATAAGATTTTGATTCGTGGTGTTTGAAAAAAAGCTATAGAGTCCACTTTAGTTAAAAATTATTTTCCATGAAAAGCAAAAACCAATTTTCCAAGTCTTACTCTAACTCCTTCTCCCACAATTCAAATTACTTACTTTTACTTTCAATTTTTAACCGACTTCAAAAAAGGAGGAGGTTATCAATTTAAAGCGTATGTTTTTTTGTCTGTTTGTTCGCACCTAACATCTGATCTACTGAACCGATTTGGACGATTTTTTTTAAATCGATAGGGAATGGTTAACTTAGGTACCATGTATTCATATGACGATATTTGTTCACTAGAAAAAAAGTTATGATCGAAAAACTAAAATTTCATGTTATTTAAAACAATATGTGCTATCGTAAATCCTTACTTCAATGAGCGACTCGATGGTCAAGTGGTTAAAAGCGTCGGGTTGAAGTTCCTGATGGAATGAGATCGAGTCCAGGTCTGCAAGTTTTTTGAACAGCTGCATGGTTTTTTAACTATATTTTGATTATTTTAAGTGCATTTACACTAAAAAGAATGAAATAAAATATTTTTGGAAAAAAAATAGAACCGACTTCAGTTGGAAATTGCTCTAAAAAGTAAAAAATAATTTTTTTCTTTGAACACCATCGAAACTACTTTTAAACATAAGTTTTGAAGTCGGCGCAAAAACAATGTATAGAATCATACGCAACTACAATTCAACTATAAATATAAATTTCAATGGATTCATTTCATTGATTACCACACATTCGTGTAATGGTACAAATATTCTGCTTTTAATTTTCAATGATTTCTTTGAAAAAATGTTGTCAAAATATGGTTAAATATCATTTTACCTATCGTTTTTGCGCCGACTTCAAAACTTATGTTTAAAAGTAGTTTCGATGGTGTTCAAAGAAAAAAATTATTTTTTACTTTTTAGAGCAATTTCCAACTGAAGTCGGTTCTATTTTTTTTTTCTAAAAATATTTTATTTGTGACTTTGGTTACCAATGGTTCAGAGCAGCTAGTATATCCGCAAAAAGATTTTCCTATTATCGACCTAAAATAAGTGATGTCCTACTTCTTGTTAACCGTCCCTGTCCGCAAAGCACAATTTCACAAATCCCCTACCACATAAAGCGTGGCATCAACTGACAACTAATTGCCAAAAAAAAAAAAAAAAAAATCAAGAAAACCGACTTCGATTAAACGACTTTCGAAGAATCAATATTCCACTGGTTATATCTACGTAACACATTTTTCTTATAATTTGGGTGGCTATCTACTTTGTGTCTTTTGTAACATTGAAATGGATGACATTTTAGAAGAAGAGCTTATATTAAAAAAGGTTTACTGAAATTATTTATATTTTTAAATTAAAATTCTTACAGAAATGGCCAAAAGGTTTTACAGAGTGACTTCATCTGAAAATTTTTAATATCTTCTTCTTTATACCAATTGTTGCCTAACTCAAATTTTGCCACCTCAAAGTGGAGAGGATGATAATTTCTTCTTTTCAAGGCTTATATCCATTATCACTGTTCTAACAAAATTTACAACAATAGCAAATCTGGAAAAATTTCTTAATTACTAACTACTAACCGTAAGTTCCCTTCCAGAATAGAGCGGGGGGTGGGGAGAGATTACGATTTGTGTTCCTTGACGCCCTACATCCATCTTCGCAGATGATGCAAACGGAAGGAAAAAGTGCCTCATAAATTAGGAGTGCCACACACACCCATTCCACACATGTCATTCTAACAATGCAGGAAAAATACGACTGCTACCTACAAAGTAGAAGCAATCTGTTTCCTTAAGCCAATTATTCGCGTAATTCCTTGCTAAGGAGGGAGTAGTAAAAGTAAAGTTCTTCTATCGGAGCACAAGAGAATAAAAATCATTGAATCAAGACAACAATTGATATGGCGTACAATTGCAATTGATAGTTCTCGAAGCAAACATCTACCTTTATTTTCGTGGAATGTATTTCCAGATAAATTATCACTTACAAATTGAAATATTCCAGAAATATGAACTTGCTACAGGCACCAGCGTTTATTACAGCAATAACTAAAAGTAAGCTGGAGTATTCAAAAATTGCTGCAGTACATTCGAGTACCTGTTGGTTGTTGATTGAGTGAATGTTTAGACGAAAACGAAAAACTATCTGAATGATAAACAAGAGTGCACTAAACTGTACATATTTTAAATTATAATCATAGAAAATGAAAATACACCAGCTTGGTTAAATGATAAGTACAGTCGGGGCTTACCGAAATAAGAATGGACGAACGTAAAACTAACTGCAGATTTAGAATGTTAAAGAATGTCTTTTATAGTTCATTTGACATACGACGTCCTGTGCAGGAGCATTTGCATATTGGCGAAGACAGCACATTTGACTTTCCTTTTTAAAGTTTCATGCAACACTAAAAGAATTTACATATAAAATGATTCAAAATATTATTACAAGCTAAACAACATAGTTAAAGAAATAAAATATGGATTAATATTCTGTATTAACACTAAAAATCTTAACTAAATAAATCTTAAATCCACTAAAACTTTTTTTTTCACTCTTGGAACATATTATCAGATAAATAATCACTTACAAATTGAAATATTCCTGAAAATATGTACTAGCTGCAGGTACCGGCATTTATTATAGCAATATCTAAAAGTCAACTGGGGAATTCGAAAATTAACTTCGGCGAACGAGTCTTTTAACTTTTCTTTCAAGAGTTTCATACAGAACTAATAGAATTCATACAAAAAATGATTCCAAATATCGCACACCGAGAATGAAAGAGGCACATCTTTAATGCAGAACCCAGTAAAAAAAGTGCCTCTTTCATAGTCAGTGTGCGATATGGTTATAAGCTAAACAATATAATTGAAGAAATAAAATATACGGATTAATTCTCCGCATTGACACTAAAAACCTTTTGGGGATGGATAAGACTTCCACTATTAACATACCGATCTATCAGGCTACTGAATAACAAATGTAGTTCTAATTCTAGATGTTATGTTCTAAGCGCAAGCGAGTTTATAATTGAATCGTTTATTTCGAAAAGGTAACATCTCTATTTTGATCTCCTCTGTCTCTTTAGAAAATTAAACAGCGCACGGTTATATTTTTGAATGTCATAATCAATGAAAAAATGCCTTTAGTTAAGTACACAGTTACTGCAATAATTTACCAAAAAACCATTGATTATGACATTCAAAAATATAACCGTGCGCTGTTTAATTTTCTAAAGAGACAGAGGAGATCAAAATAGAGATGTTACCTTTTCGAAATAAACGATTCAATTATTGTTTGTTTTTTTAAAATAATTATTGTTGATACAACAACGTCTTTTCTTTTGAATAGCAAGGGGACTCCTCCCCCCAGCTCGTTGCCCCTCACCAACCCCCGAAGACTGCTTCCCTATCTCATTTGGTTCGCAAAGATTTAAAGCGACTGTTAGGAAAACTGATTAAAATTCGCGTGATGATTAGAACAAAATAATATCCCGCTCCACTTCCCGTAGAACATAGGATTTTAGTTAAGAGCTCATTATATTTAAAAAAAAAAAAAAAAAACTGCCACTCTTTGCCAAGGACAAAAAAACCTTAATGAAAACACACCATATTTATAACAATATTACTATTTAAAAAAATATTTTTAAAAAACGCTTCAAAGAAATCCCCTTCCCTGAACTGACACGAAATTTCACCTGGGAACAAAACGAATTTTACATATTATTTCTCCAGCCTGTTTAGTGTTCCCGCGCTAGGTCTTCCCCATTTCTTTATAAAATTCCTTGATTTACCCTTCATTTTAAGGCTTTTCGTGCCGGCTACAAACGAAAAATTGACCAATGGTCTAAAAACTGTTTTTTTTTTCTTACCCTAGAAGTAATGTCATAAAACCCATACAGCCGGGGGTTTTATGACATTACTTCAAAAAATAGCATCCGAAAATTGAGTTCAGTCTAAGACTTTTGCCAATTGTTCTGATCACTTAGGAAAATTGGAACAAGCGCATAATCTAATTCAGAAAAAAGATCTTTCGAATAACACAGAATGTTAAGGGGTGTGGGAAATCTGTCATTCGCTTCATTGGCAATTTATGTGTAATTTTAACTCAAAAAATTAATCAAATAAAAAAATCGAAACATAAAAAATTAAAAATTAAACGCTCCGAGGTGCAAAGCACCGGGGCACAAGGGGGCTCCTGGACGAAGGTTCCACAGATATCCTTTCACAATTTCTTCGGCATTACTTTAAAAAAAAATAATGATTCCATGCTAGGGTAAGCTATAACAGCATTTATGAACAGAAAAGGAAAAAAAAATTGAAAATCGACCGAATAGTTATTTCACGCCTCAGAAGAGCGAGTCGGAATCGCTTCACCCATCGGCGAAAACTTTTTGAAGAGCGAAGGAGAAACAAACCTTAAAGCTGGAAGCTCGGATGGCTTTCGGGCTTTTTCCGCTACCTATTTATTAACAGAATTAGATAACGGCCGAAATCTAATTTTTAAGAGGCAGTAAAGTGTAAAAAATAACTTCACTTTCTAAATTTTCGAGAGAGATTTTTATTTTAAGAGTCGGGATATTTGAAATCTAAGCGAAAGAGGAAAGACTTTTAAGGACACTAGATTATGAAAGAAAAAGTTTTTTTTTTTTTTTTCGCCTGGAAGCAAATGGTTAACTTCAAGCGGAAAATTGAAAAAAAAAAAAACCATCACGAGAAATTGAAGGGAAAGGGAGGGGGGGGGGGGCAGATGGAAAATAAAATATTTTAACACGTTTACTGCCCGTGTATGACATAACATGTAGAAGGTGAAACGGTCAAAATCGGCGACTTAACACTTACCAGACACTACGACTATACAGATTAAATTTTCCATTTTGACTTGTAATAACAGGTCGAAGTTACATTTCAGCTTGAATTTTTTGTACCCCCAATAAAAGTGTCAGAGAAAAGTGCTAGATAAGGTTTCATTAAGGGTCCGCGGACCTCGTAAACGCACATATTTTCTTAGGAAAGGAGTACCAAATTTTATCAGCTCCTGAGCATCACTTTGGCTTGATCTGGTCCTGATTATATTTATGGTTTATTTTCTTATGTCAAAATTTTGAAGATGGTTAATTTTTCATAATCTTTAAAAATATTGACAGAATCAGAAGCAAAAAAAAAAGGCAAAAAATAGAGATGAGGTTGCAATAATAATCCAATAACTTGATGAAGATCCTAACAGCAAGGACTCGCCAAAAGCATCTCTACGGGATCTACTGTACAAAAAGAAAAATACCTGGAAGTGACATAATAAATGTGGAAATCAATAAACATTACAAAGCGAATAATAGATAGAATATCCTGTGCGTTAGAAGAAGTCTTCCCTTGTTGCAATGGGAAAGAGAACAAGTTCGCCACAGGGAATGTTCATAGAAATGGGTTTTCTGACCATAACAAACAAATGGGGATTTTTTTTCCACATATATAGCAGCAGTGTAGTCTGTTATTTGTTGCTAAGCCAAGAATTTTTTAAGCTAAATTCTTCATATATATTTCTTTACATACTTATTGAAAAATAAGAACCCCATTTGAAGAAGAAGTATTAAACGCTCCATCAAATGCTGTCCCAACTTCAATTTCATTTATTTATTTAAACTCATGTTTGTGAAAATTGCAACACAATGAAGGACTTGCGCGAATGGGCTGAAATTTTCAGCAAATGCAAAGTAGGGTATGATATGCAAATGATTAGACTCGTAGCGCATGCGTACGCTGAGCAGCGCCCTCTGAAGGCCGGATTTATCCGAATAAATAAATAAATGGCTGCAGCAAGGCGTGTGTGGTTATAGGTGGTTATCTGCTTGTGATAAACGTTAGTTTAGACGTTGCTTACGCCTCTTTGAAGAAAATGAGCGAGGTTTCAACAACTTACGGAGCTTAAACGGGGGAGGATTATCGGCCTTCGTGAAGCTGGATTGTCTTATCGTGAAGTAGCCGCTCGTGTGCAGCGTAACAGCAGTACAGTGATGCGTGTTTGGAAGCAGTGGACGGACGAGTGTCGGACAACTCGAAAATCCGGGAGTGGATCCCGAAGTGTGACGTCAGCGCGCGATGATAGACACCTGATCCGCATGGTGATGACGGACCGTAAAACTTCAAGACAACTGGCAGCACAGTGGTCAATAGCAATAGGTGTTTCATTCCGTGCTTCATCAATTCGTAGACGTCTCTTGCAGCGTGGACTGCGCACAAGGACTCCTTTATATAGGATCCCGCTTACGCTAAACCATCGCCGCCTGCGGCTAAAATGGGCCGATCAGCATAATGGCGTGCTGATTGGCAGACTGTTGTGTTTCCTGATGAATCCCGCTTTAATTTGTGGTACCATGATGGCCGCATTCGCGTCCGACGCTATGCCGGTGAACGCCACCTTCCAGAGTGCATTATCGAACGTCACAGTGGACGAACACCTGGAGTCATGGTCTGGGTCTGGGGTGCCATATCATATCACGGACGATATAAATTGCTATGAATTGTGGGTAGCCTGAACAGCAAACGGGACATCAGTGAAGTTCTACGGCCCCTTCCTTCAAGGAGTCCCCTTCCTTCAAGGCTTGCCTGGCGCTGTTTCAGCAGGATAATACCCGCCCTCATGTCGCTAGGACTGATCAATCTTTCCTTGCATCGCAGCAGGTACAGTTTTTTCCCTGGCCAGCGTATTCCCCGGATATGCCGCCGATTGAATATGTCTGGGATTTCGTTTGTCGACGTCTCGTTCGTGATCCTCGTCCTGTTGCTTCCACAGACGAACTTTAGGTACGCATTAGGGTGATTCAGAAATGTATGGAAAAAAATAAACTTTGTATTTTTGTGCGTCTTACCCTCTTATTTTGTGCCACTATATACACTGATTATTTGTGCAAAATTTTGGCAAAATATATTAATATTTAGAGGTCGCTCAAACGCCTTGAAATTTCGTGATATTGACAAAAACGTGATCGTAAATGATATCTATAGAAAAAAGTAGCCTTTGTATTTTTATTCGTCTTACCGTCTTATTTAGGCCCTTTATATACACTGAATTATTCGCCCAAAATTTTAGTAAACTATATTTACATTTAGGAGTACTTCAAATTTTGTGATAGTGGCACAAATGCGAACGTAAATAATAATAATAATAAAGTTACTTTATTGCTTTTTTATATCTCCGAAGAAAAAAAGCGTGTAATCACAAAATTAACTATATATCTGAAAAACCAATGAAATGCAGAAAAGCATGAAAACTAATCAAATAAGGAAAAAATATAAAAAACAAATTTAAATACATTAAATACATAGTAATTCGCTCATTAATTCTTGCAATACTTTTTAAGGTTCCTGTTTTGCAACTTTGAAACCTTTTCTGTGTTCCTGTACCACTTGAAGAAGACACTGTCTTTGTTTTTCGTCGTTAGTGATAGTCTTAACAAATGCTTCAATAAGGGCCATGCCACGCTCCGTATTGTCGTTTACAATCCTCAGTTTCTTTGGTAGTATAAAGTCTTGTTGGTAGCTATCTTAAAGATTCGAATGCTCAGGATCAAACAGCTGATATATTTTGAGTTTCTTCTTTACAAGAATAAGGACGCTTAAAATATTCCAAATCATTTCTTAGTGCTTGCACAAAAAGGGTTGCTGGGAACCCAGCTCTTAGATATTCTTTCCCATTAACGATAAGAATGTGAAAGAAATCACATTCATATGTTACGAATACCTTTTGTTTGTCCAGCTGCAAGTTTGAACTGGTTGGGAAATATCCATAACTTGAAGCCATAAAGAATCTTTAACACAGATATAACACGAGGAACCACTCCTGGGACACGAAAACATACACCAAGAGAAGGTGCTCTGCTCAAGAAAATCGCACTAAGCTCTAGTATCTTCCTTGGACACTTCTTTTACATGGGTCATCAGAAGTTAACTTTGCGCAACTTCCATTACTAGTTGCACGTTGCTCTGAATGTGCTACCAACTCCTCAACCTCATCGTTCCTCACTCCAGGTTTAAAATTAGAATGTTTTATTCTGGACTATGATTGCTAAAACCGCTTAAAAAGCAGTATTGTAGATCCAATGGCAGTGGATGGTTCCACGCAATTGCGTGAACATCGCATCTGACATTGCACGCAATCAAATACCCCAATTCTACCTATTTCTTGGTTTATCGGTTAAAATACCGAGAGACCAAGAGTAGAATAGATTTCGGTTGTAATACCACAGAAAACACAATGTCTAAAATATAATGGCGGAAAGCACAATATAAAAGTTGCTTCCCTAGTTTTTTTTCCCCAAGTTCAAACATGCTCCAACTTTAGTACCGGCAATGCATGTCGTATTGAAACACATACCACGTACGAGCTCAGTAAGTTCCCATTTATCTAACTGGTTATCGTATAGCAGCATTTTCCGTAGCAATTCCAATGCCTGACTAACTTACTAGAACCCAGAAGTAAATCATCAATGCTTGTGGTCCTGATACTAATACTGGTATGAAACCCGCCGATCATCCTTCATTTTCCCAATATATTTTGCATAAGTGTTTCGTTCCAGTGAACTATCAAAGGAAGTCCTAGATTTAAACGACTTTTGTAAGTTAACGGCCAATTCAGAGCGAATAGTTTGCATTTACCGTTTTATGGACGTTGTCAAATCCTCCCCATTTTGACCCATACTTTGTACTGTAGCAGCTACTATCAAAGTGGCTTTCTGTCACTTATACTGGGCCCTGTCTAGAGTGGATGCTAGGTGTTTTAGCCAAATAAACTCATACACCTCAAACAACCGAAAAGAAAACAGAAACCACAGCCCGAGCTTGCAGCTGCATTTTCTACCCAAACTCAGGTAAGAGATAATGCAGCTTTGGAGCGGGGGGGAGGGGGGTAATCGTTACAACTCACTTTGAGCTATTATTTTATTGACTAATTACTTAGTAGAGTAAACTAACGTTTTAAGTTATTCCATTTTATATGAAGAATAATATTATTTCGGGTAATGAAGCTATATACTCCAACTCTCGAAATTGCTAATTTTCAACAGAATTCGATCGCGTTGAGCGACCTCTAAATATTATTCAATTGAGCTAAAATTTTACATACATCACATTCATGAATAGTGTAAAAAAACTGCGGGGTAAGACCAGAGAAATTCAAAAAAAAATTTTTTTGAATCACCCTAGTACGCATACAAACAGTGTGGAATTCTCTTGATCAGGCAGACATTAAAAATTTGTTTGACTTCATGCCACGTCACGTAGCAGCACTTATTGCAGCGCGTGGTGGCTACGCAAAATACTAATTTTAATTATTTCTTTATTGTTTGTTAGCTCTTTCCAAGTTTAATCATTTATTTGTACCACTATCACTCAGCTGTGTATTAACCCTACACTACATGATTTTTTGTTCTTTGAAAGACATATGTATGTAGTTCAGTGTAATTAAGAAAACATTGGAACATATTAAAAAAAAATAATTTTGAAGATAGATGGTTATATTTGCTTTAAAGATACCTAATACTTGCTTTTTATGTTTGAGTTGCCTTATGGCATGGTCAGGAGGAAAAATAGTCCATGTATCCAATTGGCAACGCTATGCAGTGTAGGGTTAAATTTCATTCAATTATGACGATTCCTTCATGGTGTTGCAATTTTCACAAACATGAGTTTATTTATTTAGACTATTGTTCCAACAATCGCCCATTGCCATTCTGCTAAATAACAACATAATAAAAAATAATTTAAACACAAGTATCATCTGCTTAAGCCCTAGAGCAGGAATACTAAACCTTTATTTCTTATCAAAGGCTTAAGCTAATACAGTTTTAATAAAAATTCGCAAGTTTATAGCTTGACTTCGCAATTCAAATAAACTGAAAGGATGTAGGCTATGACCTGTCAAATGAGAAATTTGCATTGTCCGAGCGAAATTGAGACGTTTTATCACATTGGTCCATTTTTAAAATCACTACATGGTGGCATAAGCCAGTTCCGAATTGCCTGGGGTGATTTAAGAAATTTTACAAAAAGGTAAACCATCTCAATTTCTCGCGAATAAAGTAAATATCCCATTGGAAAGGTAAGGTACGTACGTAAGTGAGTCGGTTTTGGTTTTACCTCCTTCAGTCACCATCAGCCAGAGACTGCAGCGCCTTCTATATTTTAGTTAAATATTGAATAGATTTTGGAAAAAAAAATAGCTAGTAATCGTCTAATTGTGTCAATGTTCAAGCAAAAAAAAAAATATATATCGGCCATAATCGGCCACTTTGCCGATTATCAATAATCGGCAAGATCGGGCCGATTAATCGGTTGAAAAATATTTTACAGATATTATTCTTTAAAGTATACTTTCACTAGGAAACTATGATGAATAATTTTATTAACAGTAATAATAATCCCCACAGTTGATATAAAGTTTTTTTTTAATGAATTCTCCTATTTTAAATAAACTAGGTGACCCGTGCGGAATTCCGCAAAAAAAAAAAAAAAAAAAAAAAAAATTGTAAAATCTTGTACATTTGCACAACATCGCCATCAACTGCCGTCGTTCTGACAACTTTTCAAAGAGATCAAAGACACGTTCACTTTTACAACTACTACAAAAGTGATACCCTATTAAAATCAAATACCCAAGGCTACTACTAAACTAAATACTAACGTTATCGCAAAACTACCATAGTATTTTGAAACAACAAAAGTTACAATTCAGGTTTACCGAGCTAAGCCTTGGTTTGAAATGTCGCATTTAAAATTGATTTGAACAGTTGAGCAAAAAATTTAACTTTTTCAAACTTCGATCGCTTATACACTGAAGTGACAAAAGTCATGGGATAGCAATATGCAAATTTTCAGATGGCAGTAGCATCGCATAGAACAGGTATAAATGCGCAGTGCTTTTACAGAGCTTTCATTTCTGTTCAAGTTATTCATGTGAAGAGGTTTTAACGTGATGATGACCGCACGACGTGAATTAACAGACTTTGAACGCGGAATGTTAGTTGGAGCTAGACGCATGGGTCATGCCATTTCGGAAATCGTTAGAGAATTCAACATTCCCAGATCCACTGTGTCAAGAGTGTGCCGAGAGTATGAAATTTCAGGCATAACATCCCACCATGGACAGCGCAGTGGTCGACCGCCTGCACTTAAAGATCGAGACCGGCGACGTCTGCAAAGAGTCGTAAATTCTAACAGACAAGCAACACTGCGTCAAATCACCGTAGAAATCAATGTGGGACGTACAATGGACGTGTCTGCTAGAACTGTGCGGAGAAATTTGGATTTCTTGGGCTATTCCAGCAGAAGACCGACTCGAGTGCCTTTACTGACAGAACGACATCGCTTGCAGCGACTCTCGTGGGCACGTGAGCATATCGGTTGGTCCCTAGATGAATGGAAAACCGTGGCCTGGTCCGATGAGTCACGATTTCAGCTGGTAAGAGCCGATGGTAGGGTTCGAGTGTGGCGCAGACCCCACGAAGCCATGGACCCAAACTGTCAGCAAGGCACTGTTCAAGCTGGTGGTGGCTCCGTAATGGTGTGGGCTGTTTTTTCATGGCATGGACTTGGTCCTCTAGTGCGACTGGACCGAACATTGACTGGAAATGCTTATGTGCAGCTACTTGGAGATCACTTGCAGCCATTCATGGACTTCATGTACCCAAACAACGATGGGATTTTTATGGATGACAATGCGCCATGTCACCGGGCCACAACTGTTCGCAATTGGTTTGAAGAAAATTCTGGACAATTCCAACGAATGATTTGGCCACCTAGATCGCCCGACATGAATCCCATTGAGCATTTATGGGACACCATCGAGAGGTCTGTTCGTGCCCAAAATCCTGCCCCATCAACGCTTTCACAATTATGGACGTCTATCGAGACAGCATGGCTCAATATTCCTGCAGAAGACTTCCAACGACTTGTTGAGTCCATACCACGTCGAGTTGTTGCACTTCGCCGGGCAAAAGGAGGGCCGACACGATATTAAGAGGTATCTCATGACTTTTGTCACTTCAGTGTAAGTCGCTTAAACGTGGATTTTCGAGATTCTTGTTACGCGGCGCTAGCGGAGAAACGTTCTAAAGAACGCATTTTTTTTTAATCTTTCGAATGAAATCAAAATGGAGACGATACGACAATTATTTCGCTAGATAGAGTCAATTTTGTGCCCAAAAATTGAAGTTCGAATAAAAAACGAACCGACACTTTTCAGAGGGTGGGTCTAATTTTCGTCAATAGCCCGCGGGATAAGCTTCAAAATCATAAATTTTCTTGCAATTCGATAAAGAAATGAGCGAGTTTCGACCGGGTATAGGATTCGGCTTAGAGAAATAATATATGGAGATACACAAGACAATAATGCAACATTTTTCATATGGCGATAGTTTTCTCCTTAGCACAGTGCTTTCAGATAACCTCTAATTTTCAAATTGAATTAAATTGCTACTGATTACTAAAATATAGGAATTAAAAATACTCCTAAATTGGAGTGTTCACCACACACTCCCCCACCCCTCCTTTTTTTTTTATAAATTTTTATTTCCAAGTAACATAACTAACAATGGAAGTTAAAAATAAAAGTTAAAGTTTTCGACTGCTTTTTCTTACAAATAACTAACAATCTACTTATATTAAAAACTGAGTATCTTTCTAACTATCTTTCTTTCTAACTATCTTTCTTTCTAACTATCTTTCTTTCTAACTATCTTTCTATGTCACGCTTCTTTCTCCTGAACGCCAATGAACTGAAAATCGAACCAGGTACCGATAGATAGGTAATTTTTCAAGCTTCATTAGTTTCAATCTATATAATTATACGATTTTAATTAGCGAAGATATCAATTAATAAGTAGTCAAGTTTAAAGCGATTAAGCCTAATAAATGATTAAATATGAAATCCATTCTTGCATTGCAAAACGTGGTTACCATGCCATGAAACAATAATAAAAATGAAAATGAGAATTTTGAATGAAGGCTTAACTAAATCAAACACGAAACTCATAAGCGGGCGACTTAGGCAAGGATTCAAGTGAAACAGCACTGCGATCGCTTCGAATTGCAATCGCTACTGGAAGTGAATTACATTATCATCAACTTAAATTGGCATGACGTCACTACGGGTGGAGCCAATAAGAGCTCACAAGCACTCATCGATCTCCTCTTATTCGCCAAGTAGGCTGTGTCGTTTTATCTAGCTCGTTGTTCATAGGCAAACGTCACGCTGACGTCACGATGTTTTTATCAAGAAACGTTCTAATGCAATTCATTTCCAGTCGCGATTGTAATTTGCGATTGCCTGTTTCACTTGAATCCCTGCCTTACATAGTATTTTTATCGCTAGCTACTTGTAATATTTTGAAACATTCATTTGTTGAAGAGCCATCTACTTATATTAAAAACTGAGTATCTTTCTAACTATCTTTCTTTCTAACTATCTTTCTTTCTAACTATCTTTCTTTCTAACTATCTTTCTTTCTAACTATCTTTCTATGTCACGCTTCTTTCTCCTGAACGCAAATGACCTGAAAGTCGAACCAGGTACTGATCGATAGGTAATTTTTCAAGCTTCATTAGTTTCAATTGATATAATTATACGATTTTAATTAGCGAAGATATCAATTAATAAGTAGTCAAATTTAAAGCGATTAAGCCTAATAAATGATTAAATATGAAATCCATTCTTGCAAACCGTCGTTGCTATGAAACAGTATAATAACAATGATAATGAGAATTATGAATGAAGGCTTAACTAAATCAAACACGAAACTCCTAAGCGGGCCACTTACGTAGAATTTTTATCGCTAGCTACTGGTAATATTTTGAAACATTTATTTGTTGAAGAGCCATCTACTTATATTAAAAACTGAGTGTCTATGTCTGCTTTTTTCCTTTGAGCGAGCTGAACTTACTGAAACTTTCCTCACCATCTTGAAGACGTGAAGCATCTCAATAATTCGAATGATTTTTTTTATATAGGAAAAAAGTAAAGGCGTGAAGCGCCTGTAAGCGAGCCGCCTTGGCGGGGAGTAGTTTCTTTAAATTTTTTTCTCACTACTTTCAGGGCACGAAGTGCCCGTGCAACGCCGGGCCACGTGCGTGGTATGTCTTGAAATCGAATGAACATTAAATTATATCAAATAATATAACTTCAGAATGAGGTAAAAGTTAGAGAGGGGGGAACTTATGCATCAATATGCCGCAGGAAGCTAATCTAGCTGCCCTGGCAGCTAGTCTACTTATATTAAAAACTGAGTATCAATGTCTGCTTTTTCTCCTTTGAGCGAGCTGAACCAAGGGCGGATCCAGCTTCTGGTTAAGGAGGGGGTCATTTTCGGAAAGGGGGGGGGTCAAAGTGCAATTTTTGTGCAAAAATGGGGGGGGGGTTGGCAGTTTTTTCGTAAAATAAGTCCCAAAAATGCAATTTTTTGCTATATTTGGTCGGTTAAGGGGGGGGGGGGTCATGATCCGCATGACCCCACTCTGGATCCGCGCCTGAGCTGAACTTACTGAAACTTTCCTCACCATCTTGAAGGCGCGAAGCATCTCAATAATTCGAATGATTTTTTTTATACAGGAAAAAAGTAAAGGCGTGAAGCGCCTGTTAGCGAGCCGCCTTGGCGGGGAGTAGTTTCTTGACATTTTCCTCACTACTTTCAGGGCACGAAGTGCCCGTGCAACGCCGGGCCACGTTCGTGGTACGTCTTGAAATCGAATGAACATTAAATTATATCAAATAAAACTTCAGAATGAGGTAAAAGTTAGAGAGGGGGGACGTTATGCATCAACATGCCGCAGGAAGCTAATCTAGCTGCCCTGGCAGCTAGTCTACTTATATTAAAAACTGAGTATCTTTCTCACTATCTTTCTTTCTAACTATCTTTCTTTCTAACTATCTTTCTATCTTTCTATGTCACGCTTCTTTCTCCTGAACGCCAATGAACTGAAAGTCGAACCAGGTACCGATAGATAGGTAATTTTTCAAGCTTCTTTAGTTTCAACTGATATAATTATACGATTTTAATTAGCGAAGATATCAATTAATAAGTAGTCAAATTTAAAGCGATTAAGCCTAATAAATGATTAAATATGAAATCCATTCTTGCAAACCGTCGTTGCTAAGAAACGGTGATAACAATGATAATGAGAATTTTGAATGAAGGCTTAACTAAATCAAACACGAAACTCATAAGCGGACCACTTACGTAGAATTTTTATCGCTAGCTACTGGTAATATTTTGAAACATTTATTTGTTGAAGAGCCATCTACTTATATTAAAAACTGAGTATCTATGTCTGCTTTTTTTCTTTGAGCGACCTGAACTTACTGAAACTTTCCTCACCGTCTTGAAGACGTGAAGCATCTCAATAATTCGAATGATTTTTTTTATATAGGAAAAAAGTAAAGGCGTGAAGCGCCTGTAAGCGAGCCGCCTTGGCGGGGAGTAGTTTCTTGAAATTTTCCTCACTACTTTCAAGGCACGAAGTGCCCGTGCAACGCTGGGTCACGTGTGTGGTATGTCTTGAAATCTAATGAACATTAAATTATACCAAATAATATAACATCAGAATGAGGTAAAAGTTAGAGAGGGGGCACGTTGTGCATCAACATGCCGCAGGAAGCTAATCTAGCTGCTCTGGCAGCTAGTGTGTTAATAATATTATTGCCACTAATATGAAAATTGGTTATAAGAAATTTGATAAAATATTGAAATTATTTTGTGAAAACTAGGAAAATGAAAAAAAAAATCTTTTCCCAGAAATAAATTACTTTCTATTTCTAAACTTGGAATCGTATAAGAGATAAAAAACAGTGATGGTAAAATTGGTAGTAAAAAAACAATTATCCTTAGCATTAATCGGCTCAACCGATTAATCGGCCGATTATCAACAGCCGATTAATCGGTAATCGGCCAATTTGCTTATCGGTGCATCCCTACTCATAGTGACAATTTAGTCTTAGTGCTTTAATCTCTCACTTGGTGACAAGTAAGACCAGTAAATTTTACAAATTAAAAATTTAGTTGTGGTCACCTTCTCATGAATCAATCTCATATAAAATTCGCACATGTACAAAAAAAATATGCATAAGTGAATGCACAAAAAGTAAAGTAAGAAATGACTATGAATTTTAATTCTTACACGAACATTAGACGCTTGCAGGAAAACTACTTGAGGTTATTTAGATTAGTTATGTCATTTTCTAAAAATTAATTAGCAACCGAGGGAATAATCAAGTAACGAATGACAAATTTTATTCATTTTTCGAATTTCGTTACTTTTTCCCAAATAAATTGCAGAACTTCCCTAAAGGGATACCCGCTCCTTCCTTTTCCCCTTTTTAGTCGCGCTTGTTTGAACAACAGAATTAGTTTGAAAAAAAGTGTTTAATAAACTTGGAAATTGGCAAAGCTGTTTCACACTTCGCGGAGAAAACAGCATTCGTCATTAATAACTTCGTCATTTATATATAAAATATATATATATATATATATTTAAGAAAGGGGAAAAGCAATTACTTTTTGGGGAAATAAAAGAGCTATGTTGATTTTGAGGCAAAATAATTTTTAAAAGAAAAGTGCTTTCACGCTGAAAGCTTGTTTGCATTTTTAATAGAAACATCACAATATCTATCTATATATATATATATATATATATATATATATATATATATATACTGTATATTTAGACTGTAATTTTATGTAAGATGTCACTTTCTTTAGGTCACCCAATAGTCTTTCTGTTTCTCTGTCAACTATTTAACTTTCGTCCAAACTATCTTTTCACCATAAAACCATTCAACAATACATAAAATTCTCAAAGCTTCCATCTATCCCTGCATTAAAACTCAAAGAAAACATCTGCTTTTGTGTAATGGATTTATTTAAAAGAATTTCAATACTTAAGAAGTAAGATATGTTCCCACGCATCCCCGTTGAAAAGAATATATTACATTTCTTTTGCTCTGAAAGAAAAATTAATAAGTGAAATTTAAACTTTTGGCTTTTTTTTTTTTTTTTGCAAGGTAACTCAAGCTACAGGATTAGTAAAAAGAAATTATCAGCATTTGTTCTAGACTTACGAAAAAAATTTAATTGTTTCTTTTCTTTTATTATTACTATTATTTTATATTTTATTTATTTATTTATTGTTTCAGTTTGTTCATTTGGTCATTTTTTGCAGGCGATAGATCACGTGTCAATGATTCTTTTTTTTCTTTTTTTTTAAGAATTCTGCCTGCTAATTCCTTTCGAAGTGTATATTCTTTAAATGTAACATAACTTTAAGAGCTCAAATAAAATAATTATGACTATTTTTTCTTTAAATCATATTTAAGAATTACTGAATAGTTTTAATGAATGGTATTTTTCATTTCCATTTTGTCTCTGTTCAAATATAAAGGTTCTTTACTTTTTTAAAAATATGCCAAAACAATTCCAACATCACTAACTTAAATTTAATATAACTTTAGCGCATATTTCTTACTACATTATTGTTATTATAATTACGGCTGCTTATGCTTTGTAGTATTACTACGAAAAGTACTATCTCCCCAAAAACAACAGTGTTGTAAAAAAATCCTCCGCCAAGAAAACCTTAAATACTCAGCCTTAAAAAGTTATGATATCGAGTTTTCCCGCCAAGTTTGTGCCAAACTACAACCAACCTGTATGTATAGTTCTTTTAAATTGTTTTCAGTTTTGCCAGGCGGGAAGCTTTGTCTTGTGAGGTGGTTGCTTAATGAGTAAAAACTTCCCTCCTGGCAGGACTGAAAACAATTTAAAAGAACTATACATACAGGTTAGTTGTAGTTTGGCACAAACTTGGCGGGAAAACTCGATATCATAACTTTTTAAGGCTGAGTATTTAAGGTTTTCTTGGCGGAGGATTTTTTTACAACACTGTTGTTTTTGGGGAGATATCACATGTTTTTGCATTTATATTATTTCTTTGCCTGTTTTTTTTTTCTCTTCAAAATTTACTTTGCATGTTTTTTTTCCCTTCAACATTTTTCTTGGCGGTCCGACATCTGTGGTTTTCTTGGCAGCATGCATTTGGTGCAAAAGTTCAAGGATCTTCTTCAGTCTAGGATAAATTTGAAATCAATCACAATGTACCACCCGAACCGACGCAAAACAAAGCTAGTTGCTAACAATACTACGATTAAATTAAAAGTTTAAAAAAAAACCCAACCCTTACTGCCGATCTCATATTAAAATGAACTAAATTGAAGATCCCTTTTAAAAGCCTTATGCAATAAATTCAATTACAAATATTTTATTTGTTAACAAATAGAAACTGGCAACAGATGAAATTATAAATCATTGAGTTTTCTTTCCTCGTGGCCCAACAATGAAAACATAAATGCTCAGATGTTGAACAGAGCTAGTAGATAGAAATCGGACCAATTTTAAGCATTAATAACTCCGGGGTGCGATGACCCCGGGGGGTAAATTTTGGGAAAATGTCCTCAATGTCTCATCGAGGATATTCATACCAAAAATCAACACTAAAGACCCCCGGGGAGAAAAGATACGGAAAATAAAAACGAGGGGGGAGGGGGTGGGGGGTCGAAAAACCCCCTATGCCGAGCTTTGGGACAAAATAAATGTGGGTGCAAAAGCAGAGCTCAATCCGAGTTACCGTTTAGTCTGGACCCCTGTCAAACAATTTTTAAAAAGTGCGAAAAATAGCGATTTTATAACATATATCACCCCTCCCCCTGAGGGTCCTGGATGTTTTGCTTTAGTATGTGCCGTCAGGGGCCGCTGGAGATTGAGTATACCAAAAATGAACTCTAAGGATCTTTATGGGGCTGAGATACAGAGGGGTGAAAACCCCGGTTTGGTTACTCGCGTAAACAGTCCTAGTCGCTCTTTTACATTTTTATTGGCGACGAAAATTTCTTGGCGGCTTGTATTTGGTTTTCTTGGCGGGGCGGGACGCTCCCGCGTCCCGTGATGGAATATACTGGAAAATATTACGATTTATTAATGTTCTCTTCGCACGGAATTTAGTACAATAGAAAAATCTGAAAAGGTAGACAAATTTATGTAAATATATAACGTTTAAAACATGTGGCAATTATTGATTGCGAAAACTTTAATCCCAACAAAAACATTAATGTGAAAAAGGAGCCAAGTTCGGTTGAAACAACGTTCGGACAGTTTGAAGCAGCGGTGCCACCGACAAAAGAGTTGAAATCAAACAGGCTCCAAGATATAGCTGTTCTGTTAACTACAGTCGTGAGACTTATTGAAATGTTCATGAATTTATTTTAATAACATTTCGTTAGTTCCTTTCATATCGGCTTCTTATAACTTGGCAAGTTCATTTCTAACTGACGGAAGTCGGACTTTTTTGAACGTAACTTCGTGACGATTAAAACTTGCCCAGTTCCGAAGCCGATATGAAAGGAACTAACGAAATGTTATTAAAATAAATTCATGAACATTTCAATAAGTCTCACGACTGTAGTTAACAGAACAGATATAGAACTTGGAGCCTGTTAGATTTCAACTCTTTTGTCGGTGGCACCGCTGCTTCAAACTGCCCAAACGTTGTTTCAACCGAACTTGGCTCCTTTTTCACATTTATGTTTTTGTTGGGATATCATGCATTTTTGAAAAGCCGAAGTAACGGTTATGCTTTCATTTAGACACAAATTAATACACACATAACATGAGATTTCAGTTACGCTGACAACGCAGATATAACATAGGCCATGTTACATTCGACACATTTTTAATTTTAATGATTTTACTCGTAATTCAAATAAATAATAGAAGACGCTGCAATTTATGATCAATGACGAAAGAAACAGGTAAAACAAGTAAATTTTCTTCATGTTTATCTTATATTTTTCGTAAAAGAGGAATAGAATATCTGTACCTCAGAACCAGACTAACTAAGTCCATTTTCGTCATTTTTCAGTAGAAGGGAAAAACGATGTATTCAACAATCGTTTTTCATTTCTACCGAAAAATGACGAAAATGGACTTACGTTAGTCTGGTTCTGAGGTACAGATATTACAACGACTACTTGGTTAATATCTTAAGTCACCGCAAGGTGGCATAGTCAATCTCTAGAATTCGAATTATTTATTTCATCTTGATAAACCATTTTAATCTTCCGTCAAGGCAAACTAAGCCTTGAAACAGCTTACAATAAAAAATTTGATTTTAAACTTAAGTATTTTATTTTTGGCAACGTTTTACAAGCATTTTGGCGCTTTGTTTGACGAACCATTTATAAATCGCGCCAAGATACTCATTAAAAAAATGCTTTTTTTCTTGCTTTTTTAATGTAGTTTTTGGACTTTTTAGATTTTTCCCACAGTTAGTGTATGGAAATATACCTTGATGCCAAATTTTAAGATTCTGAGACACTTGGAAGTAGGTAAACATTTTGATGAGTGAGTGTATAATCTAAATAAGAAAATCGCCATATTTTCACTTTTCAAATATTAATAACTTTAAAACTAAAAGAGATATATTCATAAAATTTAGGATTATGGGTGTTCTATATCACTCTAATAGCCTTACAAAATTTAAAGCATGTAGATGAAGTAGTTCTTGAGAAACGGAGGGGTCGAAAGTAGCCCGAAATGGTTCGTGTAAAGATACACTAGCAGATGTGCAGCGCGAACTTGGCTGACACACTGCCGTGTGTCTTGATTCGTCAGAAACGAATTCAAGCTACACCGGCCCCCGGAAAAGTTCGCTTTCGGACTTATTTGAAGTGAAAACTGAATTTTTGATTTTTTTGTAACAAGATGCTTTAAAAACCTAAATCCGGCATTTTTAAATTGACACTTTCACTCATCATACAATCATATATCCTGTGCTTAAATAAAAGGCCCATGTCCTATGTTTTTTTTTTTTTTTTCATTCATTTAAGTTACTTTGTTTTATTAAATTCATTTACTTTCACATTTTTGAAGCAGTGCATGAGTGTAAAATTGTGACAATTCCAACAAATCAAAAAATGCAAAAGGACAAGGAAATTGACAATTGAAACGATGAAAATAAGCATTTAGGTACAAAACGAATACAAATCTTTTTTTAAAGCAAAAAAAAAAAAGAACTATAGATCCCAGAACACAAAAAAAAAAGTCAAAGCCAATGAGTTTTGTAAAATTTAAGCATGAGCTCAGTAGAGTTTCAGAACGAGCTCAGTAAATTTCCAGTCAGTAGAGTTTCAGAACGAGCTCAGTAAAGTTCCAGAACGAGCTCAGTAAAGTTCCAAAGTTCCAGAACGAGCTCAGTAAAGTTCAAGAACGAGCTCAGTAAAGTTCAAGCATAATTATTTACAATATTAGGAACCGTATTGTCTTGCTCATACTCATAAATTTTGAGCTTAGCTTCAAAAAAGAAAATTCCACGTACACCTTTGTCATTTTGATGACTCGTCAAAGCTGATAAGAGAGAGAGCAAACAGATCATCTTTTATCCCGCATGGTACATAAAAACATTGCATTTCTTTTAATAAACACATATCTAAAGTGAAGGGCAAACTGTCTAAGGACAACGAACTACACATTGTACATCTACATTCAGGTATGTCCTTTTTCTTCAAAAAAACCTTTAAACAGGTATGAGTTTCACAAAGTTTTTACTACACAACAGTAATATGTTTCGCGTCAACAGGAGCGTTGAAATGCACAATTCAATCGCCACTGGCAAGTTTTTTTTTTTTTTTTTTTTTTTTTTTTTTTTTTTTTTTTGTAGCGACGGATGTATTTTTTGTTAATCAATTAATTTTTTTAATAACTTTTGTTTTCAATGCAATTTATGAATCAAGGATTTTTGTAGTTTCAATTTTCAAAAAAAAAAAAAAAAACTATAGCGAATTTTTGAAATACATAATTTTTCTTATTATTAATTATTTATTTTTAGGTATTGGGATATCTTGATGAGATTTATTTTATTTTGTTTTATAATGTATCTCGAATATGCTAAATAAAAGTTTTATCCCAAGCTCTCCTCTTAGTATAGAAATTTTAATGCATATTTACGTAAATTTAGGAACGAAAAAATGTTTAAATTCAAATTTTCGTTTAAGGAACTTCATTATTATAAAGGCTCTTTCCTTAATGTTTTTAGGTGGGTAGATACCTTAATATTGTAACGAGTCCGTAGCACCTTCAACTTTCTTCAAATGAGCATTCCAAACTTGAGGAAGTAACTATAAATTTATTTACAAGTATGTACACTATTTACAATAAGAGCAGGAAACAATTGCTAAACATCCAGCAATTAGGCAGCAGACAGTACACTGTACTCTCAACAGTAAATCAGCACCACGTATCTAACGTGAACAGTAATTAAGAAATTACAAAAGCAAAAACAACATTCGCCCAAAGCGAATAAAAACGAGCACTCTCAGAAATCAACATCTGAAAAGAACTGACTGACTTGTGTTCAAGGCCAGCTATTTATACACGGAAAGAAATGTCCACAATATTCGAGAAAAACCTGGAATATTTTGTTTCATTCCTAACATTACGCGTAATCCATTCACAAATTCTAGCGATAAGAAAAAAAAACCACGCGAAAATGTCTTCACGCTTATTAAAGTTAGGGCAAGTGTAAAAACTACAAAGTGTTACAGGGCCGGTATACTAGTGATAAAGGTGATATCTTCAGATACTTTTGCAACATGACGTCAGATAAAACCAAAACTAATGAAAATGATGCAAGGCAGGAAAAACAACAACTATTTACAAGATTTGTAACATTGCCCCCTTCCCAAGGACTGCACGTCCCGGGCAGTACAATCCCCAGAAAGGAAGCAAGGGAAAACTTACAGATACACACATTACATGATGACCAATCATAAACATGATAAACAATAACAATGAGAACATGAAAGAAACACTAACATTGATAAAGTCATATTACAGACAATTAAAGGCAAAAGTTATTTACAAAATTTACAAACAAATTACCATGGTAGCTTTAGATTTATTTTAAGAACTATGGCCATAGTATGGGGCTAGCCGATCATAGTGGACAACCCTAGGTTTTGAATGTGATGACTTCTGGATCCTCACTACGACGTCGTTCAGCCGGTGGAGAACTGTGTAAGGTCCATCCCAATGCGACTGCAATTTGGGTGACAGACCTTTACGTCGGATGGGATTCCATAGCCATACTTTGTCACCTTCTTGAAAGTCATGGCCAGTGGACCTTGTGTCGTATCGGGTCTTCATTTTCTCCGTCGCGATGTTGATTCGCTCCCGTGCGAAGTGATGAACGTCTTCCAACCGGGCCTGGAGATCCTGGACGTATTCCTCAGGCGATGAAGGCGCATCTGGAGGGAGACCGAAGACGAGATCACAAGGTAGCCGAAGCTCTCGGCCGAAGAGCATCTGTGATGGGGAATATCCGGTGGTCTCGTGGACAGCACTGCGGTAGGCCAGCAGAAACAGAGGAAGTTTCTTGTCCCAATCCTGTTGATTTTTGGAGACCATAAGCGAGAGATTATTAAGGATTGTCCTGTTGAATCTCTCCACCATGCCGTCCGATTGTGGGTGTAGTGGTGTCGTTCGAGTTTTCCCAATTTTGAGGATTTTACATAGGCCCTTAAACACAGCAGAGATGAAGTTTCTCCCCTGATCGGAGTGGATCTGCAAAGGTGTCCCATATCTCGAGATCCAATGCTGGACTAGAGTCTCTGCTACAGTGGTAGCTTCTTGATTCGGAATGGAATATGCTTCGGGCCATTTGGTGAAATAATCAATGGAAACGAGGATGTATTTGTTCCCATCAGTAGTTTTCGGTAGAGGACCAAGAATGTCGATCCCGATTCGTTCGAAAGGAGCTCCTACGTTGTAAAGATGCAGCTTCCCGCGGCTTCTTCTCTTCGGTCCTTTACGGGCAGCACAGGCGTCACAAGAATGACACCACTTCTCCACGTCATCCTTCGCCTTGCTCCAGAAGAAGCGCTCTCGAACCTTGTGGAGGGTTTTCAGGATACCAAAGTGTCCTCCAGTCGGACTACTGTGCAATTCCTTTAGAACGTCTGGAATTCTTGATCTGGGAAGGAGTAACTGCCATTTGAATGCTTTACCATCGTCAGATTCCCATTTCCGATACAGGACGCCATTTCGCAACTGGAGAGATTTCCATAGAGCCCAGTATCTTTTCGTTGCAGGACTGTAGATAGAAATGTCTTGCCAACTAGGTCGCCGGCTGTCTTTTTCCATTAACTCTATGATAGGCTTTAGGTCTGGGTCTTCAAGCTGATCTTTCCTAACTTGGTCGTCACTCCATGGATCAGGATCTGAAGATGATGATGTAGCAGTAACTTGACAGGCAGTAGGGATTGTCGTCCCGTACTGTTTCTCAATTCGGGAGCAATAATGGCAGTTCTCGGAACAAGGTCTTCTTGACAATGCGTCAGCATTACCGTGTGACAAACCTTTTCGGTGCTTAATCTCGATGTCATATTCCTGGAGCCGCTGTATCCACCTGGCTACCTGGCCCTCTGGATTCTTGAAATTCAAAAGCCAAGTTAAAGAGGCATGATCGGTCCGGAGCAGGAATTTACGGCCGTAGAGGTAATGATGGAAATGTTCTACAGCTTTAACTATGGCGAGCAATTCCTTTCTCGTGACACAATAATTTCGCTCCGACTTGGATAAGCATTTGCTCCAGTAGGCGATGACATGTTCGTTACCGTCCATTTCTTGAGATAAAACAGCTCCAACGCTCTCGTGGCTCGCATCAGTGTCAAGTATGAAGGATTTTCCAGGCTGAGGATAAGAGAGAATAGGCGTTGATGTTAAAGCCTCCTTCAGCTGTAGAAATGCATCCTCGCATTCTTTGGACCATTCAAATTTTTGTTTGCTCTCCGTCAGCTTATGCAAAGGTCGTGCAATGTTGGAAAAACCCTTCACAAACTTCCTGTAGTACGTGCAGAGCCCCAGGAAACTTCGCAGCTGATGGACATTTTCGGGGCGGCTCCAATTCTTGACTGCAGATACCTTATCTGGATCTGTTCTTACACCCTCAGAAGAGATAATGTGACCAAGGTAGTTCACCTCACGGCGGAACAAATTACATTTGGACGGGCTTAACTTCAAGTTGGCTTCCTTAAGCCTCTGCAGCACCTTCCTAAGATTAGCCAAATGTTCCTCAAAACTGCGTACTATGATGATAATGTCGTCCAAGTAGACAAGACAGGATTCATAAGACAGTCCTCGTAACACTGATTCCATAAGACGCTCGAACGTGGCTGGAGCATTGCAGAGGCCGAAGGGCATCACTTTAAACTGCCACAAGCCTTGTCCGGTTGTAAACGCCGTCTTCTCTCGGTCGTCGGGGTGTATCTCCACCTGCCAGTAGCCGCTCTTCAAATCCAGGGTCGAAAACCACTTGTGTCCGGAAAGGGTGTCCAGAGTGTCATCGATCCGTGGAAGAGGGTAACTGTCCTTTTTGGTGATGTCATTCAGGCGTCGGTAGTCAACACAAAATCTGGTGGAGCCGTCTTTCTTTCGGACCAAGACGATAGGGGATGCCCAAGGACTGGATGAGGGTTCGATGACGTCATTCTCCTGCATCTCTTTTACGAGGATCTCAACCTCTTCCTTCTTGGCGAACGGTAGTCGTCTTGGATGCTGCTTGATAGGGGGATGATCTCCAGTGTCGATCCTATGCTGCGCTAAACTCGTGCGACCAACATCTTCGGGTGTAGATGAAAACACCTGCTTGAAGTCGTCCACCAACTTTTCCGCAGCGTATCTTTGATCCTTCGATAATGCTGCACTCCCAATTAATTTCGAAGTCAAGGATTCGGAAGACACAGTCTCGGAGGAATCAATTCTTCTGATGATGCAGTTTACGGGAGTACAAGTTGCCAACACTTCTCCTTTCTTGATATTCCTCGGTCTTTCACTTGCATTGGCGACTCTCACAGGAACTGCATTCCTTGAAAGGTCCACAAGTGTAGATGCCACTAGTACTCCTTTTGGGCTATTACTCTGGTTAGGATATTCAATTAGGCCGAATTTAAAGCTGTTGTTTTCATTGATGGAGCCAGGTATTAGTATTTCTGATCTAGGAGGAATCAATAAATCTGTTTGGGCTATTATTTGATGAGCGGATTTTAAGTTATTTTCAGCATTGAAAATTGCTATGTCTTCCCTCATCGAGTGCAGCTCATTATTTCTAAAGTCAATAGAAAAATCAAATTTTCTCAAAAAGTCCAGTCCGAGAATGAAGGGATCTGTAATGTCAGCGACGAATGCCGTGTGATGATAAGTGGCGCTTCCGAACATTATTTCTAAGTTCGCTTTTCCTTCAATCTCGATTTTGTCACCTGTCACAGTTTGGAGAGCAACGCAGGGCGGCGTCCATAAGATCTTGAGTCGAAATTGACGAGCCACATCAGTTCTAATGATGGTAACGTTGGCTCCTGCGTCCACAATCATTTCGCAGGGAAACCCATTCACATATGCGTAAATGAAGAGTCCGTTGCAGCCGCCACTTCTTGGGGAAATCTGGAAAACTTTGGGAGACGTCTTCTTTTCTTGGCGAACTTCGCAATTCCTTCGTACGTGGCCCTCACCGCCACATTTCCAGCACTTCAGTGTTTGTCCACCTTGGTCTTTGCGAGCCGCAATCTTCTTCAGGGTCCCCGACATCTCTTTGATTTGTCGCTCAATGTCCGAGAGACGAGTTGAGTTCAAATCTTGGGCACTCACTTCCACGCCCCTGGTCGAATGGCGATCCTTGCGGGACATTTGCTGTGCAGCCTCGAACTTCATTGCGTAGACCAAACCGGATTTAAGATCTTTAATGTCCGCCATCCGAAGCGCCGTCTGAATTTCTGGATTTCGCACTCCATCTATGAAGTAGTCCAGGGCCAGGCTATCGCGAACACCCGAAGGACAGTCCGAGAAGGCGAGATGGGAAAGCCTCTCAACGTCTGCTGCAAAAACTTGCAAAGTCTCTCCAGCCCTCTGGAGTCGGGATTTGAGCTGAAGTTGGCTGAATTCTTTTTGGCAGGATTCGCCAAAGCGAAGCTCCAAGGCCGATGATAAGGCTTCGAAGTCATGGTGCTTGTCCTCTGGGAAGGTCTGTAGTATATCAGCTGCATCCCCTCTCAGCGAGGCTGCAAGTTGACAGGCTTTCGTGGAAGAGTCCCAGGAGTTTGCTTCTGCAACGATGAGGAACTGCTTCTTGTAAATATTCCACGAGGTCTTCCCGTCAAACGTAGCCAGTTTGATGGATGGACGAGAAGTTCCAACTGCAGCTACACAGTCACTTGAGTTGTTGGAGGATGCTGATAACTTCGATTCAAGTTCTTTAATTTTCTTTTCAACATTGTTTTCTACTGTGGTGATTCGATTCTCAACGCTGTCAACTTTCTCTTCCAGAGCCTCCACTTTATTTTCCACATTGGTAAATTTACTTTCCACCAAACTTTTCATTGACGTTAGATCGCATTTAATTTCTTCAGCTAGATCCTTTTTTAATTGTTCTTGATTAGTAGCCAGAGTCGCCATATCACTCTTAAACTGTTCTTGATTCGCAGCCATGTCATTTTTAACAGCGTTGATCGCATCAAGGAGTTGTTTCAGTTGTTCATCCATTGCTCGAGTAATTACCATAAAATTCCGAAGTCGAAAAGTGCGCAGGAAGAAAAGTCCAAGTTCACAAATAATAATTCCAAGAAAGTCCTTGAAGATGCCCCACGTTGGGCGCCAAAATTGTAACGAGTCCGTAGCACCTTCAACTTTCTTCAAATGAGCATTCCAAACTTGAGGAAGTAACTATAAATTTATTTACAAGTATGTACACTATTTACAATAAGAGCAGGAAACAATTGCTAAACATCCAGCAATTAGGCAGCAGACAGTACACTGTACTCTCAACAGTAAATCAGCACCACGTATCTAACGTGAACAGTAATTAAGAAATTACAAAAGCAAAAACAACATTCGCCCAAAGCGAATAAAAACGAGCACTCTCAGAAATCAACATCTGAAAAGAACTGACTGATTTGTGTTCAAGGCCAGCTATTTATACACGGAAAGAAATGTCCACAATATTCGAGAAAAACCTGGAATATTTTGTTTCATTCCTAACATTACGCGTAATCCATTCACAAATTCTAGCGATAAGAAAAAAAAACCACGCGAAAATGTCTTCACGCTTATTAAAGTTAGGGCAAGTGTAAAAACTACAAAGTGTTACAGGGCCGGTATACTAGTGATAAAGGTGATATCTTCAGATACTTTTGCAACATGACGTCAGATAAAACCAAAACTAATGAAAATGATGCAAGGCAGGAAAAACAACAACTATTTACAAGATTTGTAACAATATTAAAAAAATTACGACTATATTCATTTATTAATATGTTTTTCACTTTTATTTATTTATTTATTTATTTTTGCCAGTGCACCATACAAAAACAACCTCTTTCTTAACTATTTTATATCGCAAGTCCTTTGTGTCTTATCTCCCTCCTGACACGCGTTTTTCGCTTTTCCAGATCAAAAAAATCTTCGTCTCTCGACGTAAGAGTAAGCCAGACTAAACTTTTGAAATCCTCCACCTCTTCAACAAACAACCGAAGCTCAAAAAAGTTGGATTTTATGGTTGTTTTTCTCCTAGAAATACATGCATCATTTAAGATGTATCGAAGTTATATTTACATGCCTCCTTGCTTCTTCTACGGGATAGGTCGAATACTATTTGACGGAAAGAATAAAAGAGTACTACAGTAGTAGCCCCTTATTTTATGAGTTTTTTTTTTTTTTTTTTTTTTTTTTTGCGGATTTGATATTATCCGTGGTTTAAGATTTAAAGACTTTATTTTTGTTTTTACGATGAAGTAATAGGATTTTACGCGGATACGGCATTGCAAGGAGATTCAATTTTCTTCATTTCAAAACCCTTACTCCTGAGAATGCAGTTATGTATAAGGAACTGCATTTTGGCGTACCAAAAAGCGTGCTTAGGCACTGGCAATCATTTTTTGATTGTCAGTGCAATCAAAAAATGGTCAATTCAATTGCAACTAATTGCAATCAATTTTTTGCAATTAGTTGCAGATCTCTTCCTCAGAAGTGAAGGTGTTACACTTATACAATTCTTAGCTGACTGGGAGAAGAGCTAAAGAAATAACGACATCGATGACACACAACCAAATACAGAGTGTCCGAATCAAACGTACCCAATTTGAACAGTCGATTTAAAAAAAGTTGAAACGCTACGAGGGTGCGATTGGCAAAATTTGGTAGCTGAATTTTTGAAGTTTACCAGCTCTTTTTTTTTTTTCTTTTTTTGTCTCGTTTGACGCGCCTGTGCTTTTTATGAGGGGACAAAGGGAAAAATGGCGTCCCCATAAGAAAAGACACAAGATGTTTTTCAAAAGTTTAGTAAAATGCAGTGCAGAACACAAATCCGTAATAACAGTGCAAAGAATGTTTTGAAATGCTCTTATCTTGAGGTGTTACTTCTCTTAACTGTTGGAAACATTTCTTGCACTGTTATTCTCGATTTATACAGTATTTTTTCAACGGTGTAAGATTGGACACAATGTGGCTCTTATTTTTAACTAGCTACTGTGTCCGGCTATGCTCGGATTTTAAATACAGCATATAAGTTCAGGACCTAAATATTAAGGGAACCTCAAACCCTTTATTCTTTCTCGCAGGTAAAAGTATTTGAAAATTTAAAGCAATACAGTCCTTGAGACAATAGAAATTATTTAGTGTCACCCATGATTTAGTGAAAACCATGACTTTTCAAGGCAGCTTTCGATCATGGCCAAAGTTCATGACCGTGCAGTTGCGCAGATACTCAGTAATGAATTTAAGAATAGAAATAACTGATAAATAACAGGGGCCAATTTAGAGAGAAATTAGGTCCGTTAAAGGACCCTTCACAAAATTCAGTCACTCAAAAAGGGACCCTTCACAAAATTCAGGAACTCACTCAAAAAGGGATCCTTCACAAAATGCAGTCACTCAAAAATGGACCTTTCACAAAAATTCCACACTGAAAAATGGACTTTTCACAGAAATCCGAGTTTAAAGAACGATCAGGAATATTTCTTGCCGTAACTATTTTTCACAAAATTACGAATTAGTTTTCACAAAATTCCAAACACAGGACCTTGGTCAATTGTCCTGGATTGACCCCTGAATAACGCTATTCCATCGTACTGAGGTATCAGAATCTTAATACATACTAGCAAAAACAAAACTAAGGCACTGTATGAAAAATATTGTTTAGAGAGTAAAAATCGCACTGTCTTGGAAACAAAACAGGAAGTTACAGCCTCTCAACCAGGGCTAAGGCAAAACTACATGTAATCCACCACCAGCTGGGCGATACCATCTAGAGACTGCAGTTTCGTTCTTATTAGAAGTCATCTGACTGGAATAGGAAACCGAGCCGGAGGTAGAAAACCTCCAATGAAGGCCAAGAGTGCCAAACCGAACCATTGATCTGGCGGAGTATTGCATGCATTTCTGCCTTAGCCCTGGCTTAGGGGCGGAAACTTACTGCTTAACACCCAAACTTGACCCCCATTTAAGAGTTGAGCCGTACCACTGCTGCGGCCTCTCGCTGATGTGCCAATTTTACTTCAGCTACGAATTAGTTTGACATTCTTAGCTTCTATAAGATGTTTTCTGCTTACAGATCGGCTATTATCCATTCCGGACTGATGAGCTCCAATAAGAACGAAACTGGATGGTATAACCAACCTGGTGGCGTATAGCATCAACTCATCGGATTTTGCTTGGCCGATCATCGAACTCCTCGTAAACTGATCCCGTAACGCACGATGATATCGTTCCGATCAGTTTCCGAGCACGGTTTTTAATGAGCTACTTTTCATCGGAAAACGATATCCTTCCGATCAAGTTTCCCGATGAAATTCATGGGCACTGGACTGTTCTGCTCGTAACTTGCTCCAAATCTCATCGTATTTCGAGCAAAACTCATCGGATTTTGCTGCTCGGATTCTGTTTGGCCGATGAGACATATTGGATCATCGGCCGATGAGAATTTCATCGGGTTTCGATGAATGGTCGATCATCGGCCGATGAGATGATGCTGCTAGGGACATATCTTGTAAGTATTTTTCATTTTCCCTTTACGTTCAATAAACAATGAAAGTTCAATTTTGTTGTGCGCAGTATATTAAATACATTTGCCGGGAGAAAGAGCTGAATTTTGGGACAAAGCAACAATGCAAACGAATTAAAACTATAAATGAACAAAAGCAAAAAGAACGCAAACTAAATCTAATAGAAAAAGCCTATCTACTGAAGTAAGTGGGAATAAATCCCTAATGAAGAGCTTAGGGGATCAAGATGCTGCGCGACGACTCAGTGGGATTTAAGAAAAAGAGATTTTCACTTTACCACAATCAGTATTTTTCCGGCACCGTGTTGTGACGCTGATGTAAGAAAGTTGTTGTAAGTTAAGAGATTTTTGTTGTAGATTTAGCTGTTCTTTTTCTCTGGTATTCGGGATCCTATTGAAGGAAAGCAGTTAAAAGGTTGGTTTTCTTTTTCCCCCACCAATGTTGCTACTCTCCATGTTAAAAGTATTTTCAGGCAAAAAATACATTTGGATCCTCACCCTTCCCCTTGCAATTACTTCTCGCTGGTGTTTCAGGGATCCTATTGAGGAAAAGTTTAAAAAGATTGGTTTTCTTTTCCTTTTTAAAAATATTCTTTTTTTATTGCTATTGATACTCTCCATGTTGAAGGTCTTTTCCGGCAAAAGATGCATTTGGATCCCTCTGCAGTAACTTGTCTCCGGTGTTAGAAATAAAAAGTATGAAGCAGATTCTTTTTTTTTTCTTTTTCCCTCGGCTGTTACTACTACTTTTTGGTGTTAGGGGTAAAGCGAAAATATTTGACGCTTAAAGGAGACGATAGGTTGATCATTCACACAGAAATTATCTATTTCTTAAAAACAACATTTCTTTTTCTTTTATTACAAAGCATTTCAATTCTAAACTGCAATAAATGACCTACATTTGTACAGGAGAATTTTTTTTTAATTGCATTGTTAGTAAACTTCTCAGTGCGACAACAATCAATGGGATGTCTTCCTAAGTTCTATGATCTTCTTTTTTTTTTAATCACTCATTTTACTAAGAGCTAGGCAAGAATTTTAATCTCAAGTATTTTAGATGAAGCATATAAATTGGCAAATTGATGATCAATAAATTTGTAAGTCACGTTTTTATCCTAAGCAGCCATGATTCTCGTCCGTTGTTAGAAAATCCAAACATTACAAGCATCCACACTTGATCAGTTCCTCAAAGCAAAATCAAAGGTAATAACTATGGGTTTCAGTTTTTAGTGATGAAATGGAGCAACGTTTTTTAAATTTATTTGAATGAATGTCACAAGAACTATTAAAGACTCTTTTTATTTGTTGCCAGTTTCTGCCGGTTTTTACCGGTTATAACTAGTTTCTGTGACTAACAGGACAAAAACCAGCTTCTGCCTGTAAAACACACAAATTGTACCAGTACATTTGATTCAATGACATACTTTTTTCCCAAACGACATTTTCGAAAATTCGAACAATTTGAATATTCTAACTCCCTATGGTCCCAGTTGGTTCGAATTTTTGACGCGCTATTGTGTACGATATCCATACCGAGGATGACAGGGGCACATCCCTTTTTTCAATCTATAATAATGTAATGCTAATGCAATTTATAAAGTGCCCTTTCATTCTCGGTATGCGATTTGAGTGCAAAACAAAAGAGAATTATATAGAACACTCACCTTCTTCGATATCATTCCTAGCAGCTGCTTCCAAAAGCATGACGCTGGGCACGAAATGCACTTTATAATCATTTTTCTTTATTCTTTTCATAGCGACCAACTCCTTCTTCCTCTTGTTGCTGTTGTATTCCTTTTCGCGTTGACTCCACTTCTTCAGTTGCTGCATTCGCCTCCGCTTGGCCAACTTCAAGCGCTCCTGGGTGGTCATTTTGTCGATCTGGTTCATTTCAGCTATCAGTTCCGAATGCTCAGCCATTTTTTTTTTTTTTTTTTCCAAATTCAAATGACAAGAAACGGAAACTTCTTTAGTTAACTCAACCACACAGCCATGGTACTCTCTACACAAAATGTAAAACTATTATCCCTCTTCAGATGACATCCATATCACAAGTAGCATAATTTTCGAAGTTCAAGCTCTTGGGAGGAGTAAATTTATAAGGAGTTATTTCCAACAATGTGTAGACAGCAGAGTGCCGATTATCCGGAACGAGGCAGATCCGGATAATTGGGCAACTTAAAAAACCTTTAATGGCAATGTCTTTTAGGTAAGGGACTGGTTGTCATGAACAACGTATATGAGCTCACACGCTAGAAGGCCTTTAAAGTCAGCAACGCAAAAGAAAATAAATTTTAGCCGAAGCATAAAATCGGCTTTATGGAAGTAAAATTGGAATTCAACATTTGGACGGAAGACAATTAGATGATTCCAACAATCTGACAATGCAACAAGACAGTCGTAACAGTCGATAGATAGCCAACCAGGGAATCAAAAAATACTTTTTCCACGCGCCGATTAAAACAAGATTACTTATCTTATCTTCAAGGAATGTTATTACTTTTTCTTCTCAGCTGTCAAAGCTGTTTCGGACAGGATGAAGAACACAGAAGAAAAAAGAAAAAACACTCCCTCGCAAACAAAAGTTGCACACGAACTTGAGGAACGTCTTGACAGCCGAGCGATCGGCGGATGGAATGTTGTGGACGGATTGGATGGGGGGAATCGCCGAGTTTCACCATGAACTGGTTACCATGGCGACGGAGGCCCGAGAGCAGCGCAGTGTAGCATCTTCGCCCGTAGTTTCATCACCCTGGAAAAAAACAAAAAAGAGGCACAAAGTTAGTAAACTAGCACAGGCTGGAATTAAAGAAGAAAAGGGGAACTCGCAATTTTCCACGTCACACCTCGAATTCCGTAATTAAAGGGGGATTTTGGGACTCTTCTCTCTGATGTGGAGTCGGTCAAGTGGCCTCTAACCCTCAGGATACAAGAGAGAGAGATTTATCTAACGCGTTTAGAGCCGAAAGGGGAATGCGAGCGACGACGTCACACTAATTACTAAAGTCTTAAATTAGGAAACGTACATAAACGCGCTTCTCAAATTACAGTAAAAATATGTTAGATATTTATTGGCATGTCGCGAACAACATATACGAGATAGCTCGGAAAATTGAGAAAAGAATAATAAAATCAACGAATGTCAGGTTTAATATCACGTTTCATAGAGCAGAGCGTCAATTATCCGGAGCGAGGAAGATCTGGTTATTGGGAAACCCAGATAATTGACTTAACTTCAAATAATAATAATAATAATAATAATATAAATAATAATAATAATAATAATATAAATAATAATAATATAAATAATAATAATAATAATAATAATAAATAAATAAATAAATAAATAAAAGGTAGCGAAAGTAAAAAATAAATGCATTTTTGGTGAAATCCACAACAAAATGCAACGATAAGAAGCACCAAATACACGGAAAAATGGCGATACGTGTTTCAAGATTGCAAGGAAGCTCATTCATCATGCAACAAGACTAAAGTTATGCATAAATAAACATTTAAAACATCCGATGATTTTTTTTGGAAATGGCAATGTTTTGTTTTTTTTTAAATATCGGGGCGTCAAACTACGGACATAAGATCATTCAGAAACTTAAGTAAAGAATAACAAAACCGCCATCACGTTTAATTCTGAAGAGTACCGATTAATCGGATAGCAGCAGATCCGGTTAATGCAAAATCTGGATAATTACATAAAAAATATAAAACAAAAATAATTAATTAAAAAAACAGAGTGTGTTGTAAAGACACACGATAAAAGTGAATCTTGTGTGTATTGCAGGAAAATGTTTTAATTATGCATCAACCATATTTGAACAGCACAGATTGTATGAAATCAATAATACCTTTGTGCAGAAAAGTAATATTAAAAACAACCATGTTATATTGCACAAAACATGCAGTTCTTTGCAGTTATATGTGTTTTGTGCAATATAAAACGTTGCTATTTTTAATTTTAACATAGATTCTGTTCATCATTCATTTATTAACATAAAGTTATACACATGTGTCACTGTGCCTCATCTTCTTTGTTCTTAAGAAGAGAAACTAAGGCATATTCACTACAAAATTTCATACTCTAACGAAGAAAATAGATTATAAACCACGAGATCACTAAACAATAATCGAACGGCAAAGCTGTTATAAACTGATTACTTGAATGGAGGAGTTCCCGAAAAGCTGTTATTTGAAAAGTTTCAAAAACCTGAAATCCACTTGCATAGGCTGCGCTTTAAAAGTGATTGGTTAACTTTACTGACTACATTGCTATTTTTATTCATTTTTGTTTGAGGCAAGGATTAAAAACAACTACTTCACTTCCATAACACAATTAAGTTGCGAATTAGAATTTGAAAGTCATACATAAAAAGATTTACTTAAAAAAAGGATAATAGAAAGTGTATTTATTTAGGCAAGAAGTTGCCACAAACTATGTACATGAGATCACTCATAAACTTAAGAAAAGACCCACCAAATCCCTAAGGGTTCGATGTCCGTTTCGATGTCTTGTTTTATACAATAACTAGCGGTACCCGCACGACTTTGCGCGCGGTTTAAAAATAAAAGGTCATTAATTAGCTGATATAGCAAAAAGAATACTCTATTTCAGTTATAATTCAACTATAATTTCTTAAAAGTATGAGAAAAAAATTAGCCAAAAAAAAATAAGAACCAACGCAGAAACCAACAGAAATCTTACGAAGGCTTAAAAGAAGAAGGAAGTTCTTTTCTAGCTTTAAAAACAATATTGTTACAAATCTTGTAAATAGTTGTTGTTTTTCCTGCCTTGTACCATTTTTTTTAATTGTTCTTGGTGTCATTAGTTTTGGTTTTATTTGGCGACATGTTGCAAAAGTATCTAAAGATATCACTTTTATCATTTGTATACCGGCTCTGTAACATTGTAGTTTTTACACTTGCCCTACATTTAATAAGCATGAAGACATTTTCGCGCTGAGCTGTAATATTGTAGGTTTTTCTTTTTATCGCTAGAACTTTCTTGAATGGATTATTTAAGTTTGTGAAGGAATCGAATACTCCGGATTTTGCTAGAATGTTGTAGAAATTTCCTTCCGAGTATAAATAGCTGTCCAACTGCCTCGAACACAGTTAGTTGTTTTCAGATTTGATTTCTGGTGACTCGTTTTATTCGCTTGGGCGAATGTTTTTTTTCTTCTGTAATTTCTTAATTACTGTTCACGTTAGATACGTGGTGCTGTGTTACTGTTGAGAGTACAGTGTACTGTTTGCTACCCAATTGCTGGATGTTTAGCAATTGTTTCCTGCTCCTATTGTAAATAAGTGTACATATTTGTTTAATAAATTTATAGTTACTTCCTCAAGATTGGAATGCTCATTTAAGAAAGTTGAAGGTGTTATGGACTCGTTACAATATAATACATTTTAAGAAATAAAGCATTTTAGAAAAGAACGTTGCGATTTCGCAATTTATACGATATTTTTATAGTTTACCGAGTTTTAAGTCCTTAAGAATTGAGAAAATAAAAACAGACGATTTTTTCCAACAGTTAAATAACTCATTTTGATAAGGCTAGGAGTTTGGATTGCTACAAAAACAAATACATTTTGAAAATTATTAAGGGGAAAAGAACGAAGCAAAAAAGGTATAAAAACGTAACCATGGTAACAACATGAAAAGTTAATTTCCGTTAATAAAATAATTCATTTCATCTTTACTTTCAAATTTCATTCTCGAGTTTAACCATTTTAGAACCATTTGGCTTGCTTTGCTCAAGGTAAGCCTTGAATTTCCGGGATTCTAGAAGCAATTATTACAGCTCTTCTAATGCTCGTAGAAACTTCTAATTGATATTGTTTTTAGCAGAAAATTCTAAGCTTTCAAATGACAAAATTTGAAAATGTATGTGAAATATTTCTCCCCCATTTCATCACATTTAGTTGGAAAAGGAGCTAAGAATTAGAATAGAAAAAGAACGAAATAAAATTTTCGAAAAATCGCTTCGTAGTGCACTGCACATGCTACAGACTAATTTTGTGCCAAATTTTATGTAAATCGATTGAACGGTTTTGGCGCTACAATGGTCACAGATAGACAGAAAGAAGGAAAGAAAAAAAGATAGACCCACCTTCAGTTTATTATTAGTAGAGAAGAACCAACTATTCGGACCAACCGAGACCGAAGCAAAGGGCAAATTCGGTTAATCGAAAAATCCGGATGATTGAGCAATTATTAAGAAAACGGTAATGGCAATGCTTTTCATGCAAATGGCTGTCATGAATGAAAAATATTATTTCCAGATATCAGACGTATAGATGTATAATATACTTTACTTAAATTATACATCGATGACTATTTCACTCAGAAACTCCACAATAACATCGCTGAGTCAGTTTTAGCACCACCTTCTACTGAACTCTCCCTAAAAGTTAATATTTTCAAGGTCGAGCTTCAACTTCTGAGAGTCACACTATAAGTCTGATTTTAAGAAAGCAAACACTAAAACAGTAGTGTCCAAAGCAAACTCGAAACATTGCAACATCAGAAGCACGAAGAAAACTCAGGATAGTGGAAGCCGAACCCTTCCTTTGTTTATCTTCAGCAAATTAACCAGGGCTTCATTTGGATGGAAGCTCACAAGAGCTCAGCTCCTGCACTTCTTTTCAAATGCAGATGAATTTTGGACCAATTCAGACTATCTAAGTGTGGATATACAATAATGTGTAGGCTATAGGGCACAATGTGTAGACTATAGTTTCACTTTCAAAATAATAATAATAATAATAATAATTAAATAAATCGGTTTTGCTTTACTCACTGTAACTTATTAAGAGAAAAATCTATTTTTAGAAGCCTCTGCTTATTTTTTCTCCCTCCCATCCAAAATCATCGAAACCTGATAACCAGACCAGTGTTATTCCAAAAAATGTTCCTTCCCTCACCTCCCCTATACATTTTAAGTGTAACTTAGCTTGATTAATTTCAATTTAATCTTTTCGTAGAATTTGTTAGCGCATGTGTGTAATCAGTAGAGTGAGTTCCTTTATTAGCTTTCTTTTTTTTTCATACACCGTTAACGCTTTAGTTTAAATCTATGCGAGTGTTATTGATTTTTTTAGCTATTGCATTCATTAGTTTCGTTTTTTTATTTGCGGAAAGTCCGCAATTAGTGCCACCCTATTTCGTAGATCAGTTTCCCAAAGTGTGGTCCGCGGTGATATCTCACTTAAACGTAAAAAATAATTGAAATTGGAGGACGAGTAACAAAATTCACAATAACAACTGATCACAGCAGTACGACGCTGCTAGGTGAGGTTTGCCCAAACCATGGTTAATGACAGGACCGTCATTTTCAATTTTTCCAGGGGGGGGGGGCAAAGGGTGTATACACAATGTAAATTGGCCAAAAGATGGCAAAAACCACGCCTATTTTCATCTAAATACATTGATTTCCTAAAGTCAGGGGGGGGGGCAATTGACCCCCCCCCCCTGAACCCCGAAATGATGGGCCTGGTTAATGACTAAAACCCTGATACATCGTACAAATATAACGCATGTGAAAAATGAACACACTGAAACTAAGCTGACATTCTTTTGTTCAAACGCCAAAAATTGGTTTTTATTAGTAAACTTGTTGTAGAAATTAGGTGATAATAATTTTATTCGTAATTGAGTTTCGAATAAATTTTTACTTCCATAGATCAAAATATTAAAGCAAATGAATAAAAACTATACAGAAGCCCTGTAAAATACACAGAATAATCATTAAATAAATTTAATGAAAAAAGAAAAAGAAAAAAACGTAAAAAAAGGTGAAAAACAAAAATCAAATCATTTTTTTTCGTGGGGGGGGGGGGGGGGTCAGCAAAGTTCGTAATTTATACATAGGGGTCCGTGAAGGTCTGGAATTCGGAAACCTCTGCCGTAGACAATCGAAGTTATATTAATTATTTCCCTCGACAATTGGAAGTTATTGGAGTTTAAAGCAGTTAGCTAATTTTATAAGCTATAGAACGAAATACGGCATTAACAACACTACTAACGTGATTATTCCGAATACAATTCCGAACAGACGACCGAAATTCCCACCGGTTGATTTACGACTGCGCTGCCACACATAAATTAAGGTTAACGCAACATCACATAATGAACTGAAGAGACGTGGGGCAAAAGCCACTATTACTACAGTCAAAACATTCCTACTCTTTTGGCGATTTGGTGAAACGACAGTTGTCTAGTCCTGTTTCGGATTTAATTTATTAACTCTTGGAACGCAAATCAATGGCAGCACTTGAAATATCCCGAGTATTTCCGAGGGCCCAAAGTGTTGTCAACCGTTCCAGACTAAGTCGGTGTATTCAAATCACGCTGCAGACTTCGGATTCGAGTTCTCTGCAAAGTTGAGAATGGAAGAATTAAACCAATTAAATTAGATATGCAGTTCCATGGATTTGTAGCAATTGATTCAATTTTCAGGTGCAAGCTTCGTTGTTGTGCGGAATATCACTCGATGCATATCAAACAATCTCGGTGCGATTGTCAAACGTATTTATTGTACAGGGGCGCGATTTTGAAAGAAAAGAAAAACTCGAACGAAGAAAACTAACTTCTTTTGAAAATAGAATGGATTCTCAATTGATCATGTTCTCATGAAAAGCGCTTTCTCTCTTTTTCCATTTATTTATCCATCTAACTTCACATTCGATTCAATAAATTCCCACTCTTGTTATTTTATTTGGATGTGATGTTTTCTAGTTTTCGGAATATAACGATGTTCATAGCTTTCTAATAAAAAGGAGTACTAACAAAGATATTGCTAGTGGTTTTTTTTCCCTCCGAGGAATGGAAATGCTCCTTAACGCTTTCAAAAGAAGTGAAATTCATTTTTAAAAAAGTTAAACAAACATTGACATTTTAGACTCAATTTGTAATTAATGTCAAAACAAACTAATTTCCTAAGTATGAAATTGAATATAGCAGGTAAAATAGAGAAATGTACTAGTTTGATCTCCAACATTAAGAATGAGATTTCGCATAAGAAAAAAGGGAAAGAAAAACAAAAATTTTCTGACAAACGCAATCAAGAATTTCAGCCATTTATACAATTAAAATTCGCATCCGGGAATAGTAGTGAATGTGACAGTAATAAAACAGCAGCAATAAGATAATATGTTTCTGAAAATTACAAACTGTTAATTGAATTCGTAGACCATTAATATTAAACCAAAAAGACAAATTTTGTTTCTTTAGATAAAAAATGGGAATGGTCGGGGAGAGGAATATTTTTCTTAAAAAGAGAGAGAGAAATGAAGGGGCTACTCGGAGTTTTTTTTCTAATTCGTTAATTTCTAGCTCTAAATTCTGTATCCAGAAATTTATTATGATTACATTTTAATGCTATTTTTGTTTAATATTATTTTAATATTCAGTATCCACATGATAACTTTAACTTTGATAATATAGTAAAATGTAATTTGATTTTCCCTACACACCCTGCAAAATATTAATTTCTAATTTTTTTATTAACGCTGTACATTTATATGGAACATAATTAGTTATCACCAATATCAATAAATAAATTAATTAATTAAGGTTTAAAAAACTTTCCTTTTAGAATCTCAGATTTACAAACTTAAAAAAATGTCAAAAAATTTGATTTAACAATTTGCACAAATCACATCTTACTCAAATTAATGGTTTATTGATGATTTAACTTTTTATAGGTTTTTCTCGAAAACAAAATTCGATCCATTTAACTTTTGCAAACAACAAAACAACATTTCCTCCCAGAGTGAATCACATCTAAAATTCATAAGGCAATGAATTTTACATGCAAACGACAGTACGCGTGACACAGATAGAATGTTTTACACATTTATAAAAACTTCGCAGCACACATAACTCTCACTAAAAGAAAACCTATGAATTTTAAAACATTTTGCTTTTAGGATATACTCTCACACTTTCTCATCCTGCTTTAAAACACGAAACTTTCTCTCAACTTTTTCAATGACTTAGAGACGAATTTTCCCAAGCTCTTTCTTCTCAGTCGAATATTCAATCACAACTTGCTCCGTTTACTGCCCTTCAGGACATAAACTCGTTTCGCTTTACTGTTTCTATAAGATTTTCGCTCCGTTTTGGAATTTAGTCGTCTCACAAGTGAAGTAACAGATAGTTTTGATTTTGTTTTAAAGTCCTCCGCTTTTGTGAAGTTTTTCTGCTTTTCTCTCTCTTTTTTTCTTTTCTTTTACTGAATATATCACGCTTAATGAAATAGAATTCTTCACTATACATCATGAATTTGTATTTATTATCATAGGTCGGAAAACTTAAAGAATTTTTGGGGGCCATGGACATTTTTTAGGTGAAACAACTAACAAATTATTTTTCATAGCATTGCTTTGAGAACATTTCGATGTGACTTACATACCTGGTCCAAGTATGATTTTGAGGATGAATAACGAAAATTTTCAATGAAAAATTACATATCAAATTAATAAAATAAATCTATTTATTATATTATAAATTGCTATGTATGTGGTTATAAGTTCTAAAATTCAAAGTTCAAGTAGGATCTTTGCCAAGTTTGGCATTCTGATGTTCAATTCACATAGGGGGAAGGGGGGGGGGGCGAGTCCGTCAGAAAATCCATGAAACGGAATGCTTACACCTTTTAATAACAATGACTAAATGTCTGGAACTTTCCAAAAAATCATAAAAAGTCTAAATTAAAATTTTGAGTCATAAAATTAAAAAAAGCAAGCAAAAAAAAAAAAGAACTATATCAACAAGAGCAAAAAAAAAAAAAAATGGTTTTAAAATAATTGGTACATAATTTCTTCTGAAATCTCATAAGCACAAAAAAAAACTTTTTTTAAGAGCAAAAACATAAATTTTTTGGACATTTCGAACAGAAAAGAAAGAGTTTCAATACGATAAAATAAAAATTAAATGTATTTTAGATTAGGTTTTTTTTTTTTTTTTTGGTAGCCCGGGAATTGCTAGATCCTGTATTTCTATTATTATTAATAGCAAGGTACATGACATGAAAATCATACAAGAATAAAAGAGCAAAAGAAATTGAAACAAAAGGATAAAAGTCATTGACCTAAGCGCAGTCTCGCAAACCAATACTTTGCCTCCAATTTTCCTCGTATTGCAATGCATATCAGTCTTGCGACTGAGCTTTCAAACGTCTGCAGATTAATTTTAGCCTTTTCTTGGTTTGAATGAAATGAACTGAAGTGAAGTGAAGAATGAGATAAAAAATAATAAAAATTGATGGAATGAACAGAACAGACAGAGTTGATTCTTGATGGAACATTCTAAATTGGTTTCGTTGTAGTTTTAGATGTAAATTTTCGAAATGTAAATAGTTGATTCCAACATGTTTTATAAAAAATGATTTCTCTTTTCGAATATTCTCTTCACAACAGCGATAGGAAGTGCCCAGATTAAGCGGAAAGTCGGTAAGATTTTACCTTCATAAGATAATTTTAAAAGATACGCTATCACATAGTTTCTATCCATATATAATTTCTATACACTGTTGAAGAGCGGGCAAACTTGGGCCAGGCAGTAAACCTCCAGACTAGGAATTCTGAATGTGTAGCCACTGCTGACCACAGTCACAAAAAATAGTAGCCACTTTTGCATTTTTGGAAGAGATTTTGAAAAAAATATATACGCAATGCAAAACAATAAACAACCTGTCATAAGAGATTATAATACGCTACAAAAACAGCAGAAGTTCAATGAATATGTCTTTTTAATAAAACATACAGGCATACAACAAACGAAAATATTTTACAAATGTACATGATTTTTGTCGAATAGAAAAACATACATGGTCGCTACTTTTGGCTCCTGGTACTTGATTTTTTGGCAGCCATTTTCAATGAAACTGTCGCCCGTTGGAGAATGGTGACCTCTAATCTAGAGCTTTACTGCACTGCAAAAAATGAACTGTTTTCTTACAGTATAATACTGGCATCCGAAGTTCCAGTTTAAAACTAAAGTGCACAGTAATAAACTGTAAAAGTAGCAATTTTACACTTTTTTACTGTAATTTTAGAAATTTTACAGTTTATTGCCGTAAAATTTAGCTGTATTATGCTGTAAAAACAACAGCATAATACTGGCAACGGTATAACTTTGATATACCCCCCAAAAATTACGCGCCAAATCTGGCACTCCCTACGGACTTTTTAGGGTTGCTTTTTCTTATTTTGGTGCTGCCAATTTTAAATTTTTTCAGCTTTTTGGGTTTTGCTGTTGCCAAATTTAGCATTTTCTTGCATTTTGTACTATTTTTTGAGTGTTTTTAAAGAGTTTTGCAACAACAATTGTTTAGTGGCAACAACAAAAACAGGTATTTTGCTTGGCGAGGAAAAAAAAATCGCCAAATTACCGATTTTGGGGGAGGGAGGGGTATATCAAAGTAGTTCCCTGGCAACAGAGGTTTTAGTTCAACACTGTAAAATGCACGGTAATAAACTGTAAAATTAGCAATTTTGCAGCCGATTATTGCAAAATTAGCAGTTTTAGTTTAGTACGGTAAAAGTGGAAATTTTACAGTTTATAATACAGTAAAATTAGCAATTTTTATTTCATTATTATAAAATTAGCTGTATTATACTGTATAAACAACATTCACTTTTTACAGTGTGGGAAGAATGCTGAAAATGTATACCGTCAAGCAATCACGTCTGTAATTAGACGCAATGTCGCCACAGAACCTGGTTAATTTTTATTGACTTCTGTTAACTTACAAAAACGGTATTTTCAAAATAAATTACATTTATCTAGTACAGAGGCCGCCGCTTGTATGAATCACGTTTGTTCTAAACAGTTCTGATTCAATAAAGCTGATATTGTTCTGTTTTTGACGATTTGATCCAATTAACCACTGGTTCAATTAACCGGCGTCCACTGTACTTGCACGGCAAACGCTTATCTAAATTATTCATTTTAAAGCAGAACTTTTCTCTACTAACCTAGAATGCCCCAGAAACAATTGAGTAGCTTGTAATCTTACAAAACTCTCTTTGCCCAGATAAAGATAGATAGGACTGCTTTCAAGTTCGTTATCTGAAATGTACCTGCTAAAACATTACGTCTGTTTATAATTTCACGCTTGAACAAAGGTTTCATTATCATAAATAGGTTTTACTGTCACACATTATGACTCAAAAGTGTTATAACAGTAGGATGGGGTTGTTTCTGAAAGATGATGATAGTGTTGAGCGTTTAATTGAATGAGGTTAAGAGGATCTTAGCTGAAAACTATTTTTACTCATTAGGATTTTTGATAAACCAATTCGATAATTTCTGTTTTTACTACTAAGCGGGTGTCCATGAATGAGATGACACTTTTTGTCAACAAATCTCCTCCTATCACAAAGTGTCACACTTCACCTTACCCCTCACAAATCCACACATGTCACGTGTTTTTTTTTTTTTTTTTTTCCATGAGCATTTTGTGAAAAAAAAAAGATGTCAAACATTCACTGGTGGCCCTTGGCAAAGGCGTATCATATAGCATTATACTAACTTTAAGATCACTTTTTTGGAAAAAAATATCTAAATCACGGGCTTGAACTAACCCTCTAACTTTGCGCTTTGTTGCAATTACATCTGAAATATTACAAGGACTTTTGCAATTTTGACGTGTGGCATATATAGAGCGGATTTGATTAATTGAGGTATGGCTTTAAGATTATTTCCAGTTGAAAACTGACATGAGGTTTCCCCACCCCCACCCCCATCATATGTGGTTTAAAATAAGTAGAAGAACAGGAAACTGATTAAGATAACTGAAGTTAGTTATCAAGCAGGAAACTAGATAATTTCATGCACATAATTCAACGTTGCTACACCCAAAACTTAATTTTGAACAATATATTATTAGAACAGAAGAAATCTGAGAAGCAGAGGAATGAATACAATATTTTTTAAAAGGTATTCCCAATAAATATCTCAAGACACATTTTATATTCCAAACCGCGCAATGTTCCCTTAATCAAAATTTCAACGCTTCGCTTCGTTGAAGCAGAGAGAGCATCATCGCCGAATATGAATAAATTCAGTCGAAATTTATACGACGGCAACACCACGACTCATTTCTTGTGAATTATTGGCGGGTGGTTCGTCTGATAAGGCCAGGAAAGGCCCACGGGGAATAATTGAAAACTAGCAACAAATACCGTTTTGGATTGGAGCATTACTGAAGATAACTAATAACTCACTACAGAAGACTCGGGGGAGATCTATGTGGAAGTAGCAAACCTGCGATAAGCAATGGGAAAAGTTGAGAATGTTAGGAAATAACAAAACTCTCGCGGGGTTGGGATATTGTTGTGGCCAGGGATGACTGGCAGGCGACAATAGCATTGGCTGTGAGAGACCCAATAAAAATTATGCCAGACCGAAAAGAAGAAAAAAACTGGTATGTTGTTAGCCATCACAAAACTTTCTTCGATATCTTTTTTGAATTCTTGGTGTTAAAATATAATTGCTAACTATTAAGTTTTGTTATTGGCAAAAGCAGAATCTTGAGCGAAAATTGAAAATCATTTTAAAAGCTTTGCTTCAAATAACTACAACCATACCAGAGGAAAATGCTAAGCATTCTTTCTTTAGTGCGATTTATACTTAAAAAATGGGGAAAAGAACAGGTGCAAAATTTTTAATTAAAAAAAAAGCTGAAACTTAGGGCGAAAATTAAGACAGTCTAAAATTTAGACAAAAGTTTGAAGAATCTCACGCCTCAGTTATTGAAAATTCAAGAATTTGTACATGTATTTTACTTATTTATTCATTTGTTTATTTATTTTTTTTTTACTTTTTTATGCACTTGCATACTTGAGCCTTAATGATGATGAATGCAAAAAGTAAAAAAAGAAAACATTCACAAGAAGTGTTTTGTCATTTTACATTTAATTAATAAAAGATGGTCGTTTATACAAGAAAAATTTATCAAAAAAATAAGTCGAAAAACAGACGTCATTTTCATTTAAGAAAAATAAATAACAGTAATAAAACCCTTCTCTTCAGGCGGTTTTTGAACGTACGAAGCATATCGATTCTTTTCACTAAAACTCTGAGATAATTGATAGTGGAAAATTGATTGGATTTTTCCACAATCTTCAAGGGAAAGTCTTGATCACGTTCAGTTTAATAAGCATTATTTTGCAAGACGCTTGTTAGAACTTTTCGCTTGCTTTAAAAAAAACGTCACTAGGTTGAACAATGGCAATTTCAAATGAATTTAGTAGTTTTAACGATTAAAAATAAAAATCAAGCAGAATTAAAAAGTTTCATGAATGATCTCTTGTTTATTTAAATTATTTAATATAATATATTTCCGTTTTTAATACAAAGAAATAAATAACTTTTTAATAAATTCAATATTCTTGAAATAATTAAAAAAAAAAAAAAAAACAGGGACCGATCGCAAGCTGTCCGATTACTAGTGTTCACTAATCAGTTACGTTTAAGTGGCAACTGGTCTTATCATTTCTTTAGACCTTTACCCTGTATGTACCGGAGATATGAATACAGTGAAGCACTGTTTATACGTTTTTTAATGAACTTCATGAAAAAAACGTGCAAATGAAAAAACGCATAATATAGGTATACGTTAATGTGTATTAGACTCTGCCGGGACCGACTGAAAAGAGTATAAATAATAAAAACGTATAAACGGTGCTTCACTGTATCTCTTCCAACAAGACTGCGTATAGCGTATTGCGTTTACAGACCTAGTACGTTCTCCAGTGTTTTAGGTGCAATCATGTACAAGCGTAGATCTCAAAGGCATAGAGAATTTCCACGAATAATTTCCCACTAGATAAAAACACTTGGGCTGTCAAAATGGGAATTCTTTCAGGAGTCTAATTTAGTCAAAAGTGGCTAAGCCGCAAGAAGACGTTCTAGGGAAGCGATATAGACGCTGAAGATTTTACACATAAAACCGCAGGCTCAGAACTCGTGACCCAAGACCTAACTACGCCACCCCAGTTGACATGAATTAAAATCGAACCAAAAAAAAAAAAAGTGTGGTGCTTATAGGAGGAGATTAGGGTTGCCACCAATGTGGAGAGATTGTCGCCAAACGACAGTACATTGCGCAAAACCTTTTTCTCTGAACTTCGATTCAAATTTTTAGTACGCAAATAAATGTATTTTCAGGAAGGTTGGAATAAAATGTCACGAATACAACAGGATACTAGAATGACTGATATTCGTTTGTAAAAATAGATTGTGTACTACAGAAATTTTCACACCTGGCGCTTAAAAACCTAAATGGACGAACAAAACAAATCACAATTCTTTTCAATTGCGCATAAAAAATCCAAATTAATCGAGTTTAATTCCAAGCATAGATGAAACCTACACTTTTGTTCATGCAAGGCAAATTGAAAGGTGGCATTATGCCTCATAAAACTCCACTAATCCTTCTATTATCATTTACTAAGCAACTACAAACTTCAGACAAATAAACTAACATTCTCCGAGCATCTCCATTAATTACTTTAATCCACGAAGTGTGCGTAGAGAGGGCAGACGCTTTTCTTTTCGTCTACAATTTCTGGAGGAACACAAACGCGAGAGGAGAGTATGTTGTGAAAGAGACGAATCCGAGCATTTCTTTGAAGTGGGATTAACCGCTCATATTTGCTTAATTACCTCGTCTTAGCTCAACACTACTAACCGGCTGAATAATCCTCTGTTTAAATAATGTATTCATTCAGAGTGAATGAGAAAAACTTCAAGAGTTTCTTATTCCGTTTTGAAATATCTGCGCGTTATTTTCTTTTTGAGACCAAAGATAAATGACAGAAAATAAGAGGATAATGCGAAAGCAAGAATATTAGTTTACACTTTATGGGGTCCATTTTTTTCTGGAAGAGGGGGCGGGGAGTTATAATGTTAGAAGACGTTTCAGGATATTTGATTTTCAAAAATGTAAAGTCGTCTCGCTGGTGAATGAACAGCTTTTTATTTTCGAAATAACATAGCAAAAGGGGTTTTTTTTTTTTTTTTTTTCTGAGATGAGTTGGCTGCAATAACTTCTTTCTATACGCGATTCTCAAGCGATTCTCAACCAGCGATCCAACGGACCACCACCGGTCTGCAGAAAAAAATGCTCAGGCTTCAAGTTTTTGCTTGTCTACATTAAAAATTTGCTTGTCTACATTCATTCCTTGCACAAAAGAAAAAATAAATACGGAAATAAAAAGGAAACGAAAACACTATCAATAATAATAATATATTACACATCTTTTACATAAATTTTGAGATTAATCCTCGTAATTTTCTATGATATTTTTTAGCAATGTTTACTACTTTTGCAAATTTTTTACAATAATTACTTATCTTATTTTTTTTTTTCGTAACAGTTGTTTAGTACCTGGTAAAATCTTATTTCAAAATTTACTTTCATATATCACTCGCAGAAAGGAAAAAAAAAAAAAAAAACTCGGTCGTTTGCAAATTTTCTTTATAACTTCTTAACGGTCTCCGAGTAGAAAGGTCCCCCCGCCCCCCCCCCTACCAGTCCGTAAAAAAAGATGAGAAGAGCGAGAGAAACTAACAAACAAATAAAAACACCACCGGTCGGAGAACTTTTTTGCAAAGTTGCAGTGAGTATAGCAGGTCCGCGTTCAAAAGAGACTGAGAAGCACTGTTCTATACAACTATTTTAAATAGGAAAGAAAAGGGAAAAGCTAGCAAGGAACCTAAGAAAGAAAACCTCTTTCGAAAAGGGAACAAAAAAAAGTAAGCCAGAAAGCAGTGAAAGCAAAAAAGCAGTATAAAATAAAAAATAAGTATAAAGAATTAAAGACAGAACATGAATGAACCTCAATGAAAAATCCCATCCTTTTTTTTTTCGACAAAACAAATTTTAAGGCTCGACCGATGCATCGGCCAGGCCGATGCATCGGCGCCGATGGTTGAAATTTTTTCCATCGGCCATCGGCATCGGCCGCCGATGCTAACTTAGGAAAAACATCGGCCCATCGGCCTCGAAAACATCTAAATGCCGATGCTTGGCCGATGTTTAAAAAAAAATTTCAAAAGAGGGAATTCTATCTTCTCTATTTTTTATTTCACAATTGAAAGTACGTTCACCATGTGGCTTGAAATCGGGCAGCAACGGGACCAATACAGCTCTGGGTTTTGGAATTTTCCGAATCGGACAGATACCGAAATTTTCACAACACAGCAGATCAGGCTTGGAGTCAATTACGACAAAATGTAATCAATTACGATTACGATTACAAACATGAAAAATTGGAGATTACGATTACGATTAGTCCTCTGCCAAATCGCAACTGCGATTACAGCAAACGGTTAGATTATGTAAAAAATGTCATTGATTACGATTATTATATGCCGATTGCGATTTCGATTACACGATTACAGCTTTGGGGGGGGGGGGAATATATATTATATATATATATACAGAGGAGGATCCAGAAATTTTTGCTAGGGGGGCTCAAGTTTCAATGCACCTTTTTAGTTAAGTGGCAGGAAAACGAAGCCTGTAGAATTCAAACTTCCTTTAAAATATCATACAGTATTGAACAGCAAGTAATATTTTGATTATCTTCTGCGAAATTAACTATTTATTTTGGTAAAAATTTACTATCACGAAAAATAAAACTTGACAATTTATAAATTGTCTACATGTAATTAATATTGGAACTATAAAATTCTTTAAAATAAAATTTTTAAAACTAAATTTTATAAAACCTTCAAGTAAATTTTAACATTTTTTCGCATGAAAAAATGTTTAAAAAATCTATAAATACACAACTTTTCCTTATTTTGTATACCTATTGAGAAAAATAATATGGGCATTAAAAAATATAAAGCATAAACTAAGATAAAATTATAGGTGAAAATATTTTGAAAAAAAAAAAAAAAGTCAGACTGCACGATTACAAAGCTAAATATTATTGAAGGAAAGATTACAATTACGATTATACGAGAAATACTTAATTAAATAATCGATTACTCGGATTACGATTACGTAATCGGCAATTACTCCAAACCTGCAGCAGACACTTTCCGAGTGGTCACTTTGATAAGAGTTTTTAGAATTACAGTAAAACCTCCGACTGACGGACAGTCACGGAAATGGAAGTTTTGTCCATTATTAGGAGGTATCCGCTATTAGGGAGGATTATACTATTTTAGATTTAACATATAAAAAATGCAGAATTATAATAAATACACTGCTCGACATTGAAAATGCAACACCAAGAAGGAGTGGTCAGAAATTGATGAAATTTGGTAAGAAGACAAAGACAGCATGGAACAATAAGTGATTTTTATTTCAAAATAAATAAGCAAAATTTAGAGCGAGGACGGCGTCGGCTCAGTAAGAAGTAGGACCACCGCGGACAGCGATGCACGAAGAAACACGTCTAGGCATGGAGTCAATAAGCCTGCGGATGGTGTCCTGAGGGATGGCACTCCATTCCCTTTCAACCATTTGCCACAGTTCGTCCTCTGAACGAGGCAGTGACAGGTTCTGCAAACGGCGTCCAATCACGTCCCACACATGCTCGATTGGTGACAAGTCAGGAGAGTATGGTGTCCAGGAAAGCATTAGTACACCTCGTAGAGCATGTTGGCTGATTCGAGCACTGTGAGGCCGGGCATTATCCTGTTGAAAAATTGCATTTAGCAGACCCCGAAGGTAGGGGATTGCCACCGGCCACAGTACATTATCTAAATATCGTTGGGCCGTCATAGTGCCCCGAATACGAACTAGAGGTGATACGGAATTGTATGCAATAGCGTCCCAAACCATTATGCCACGTTGTCGCGCTGTGGGGCGTTCCACAGTTACTGCCGGATTCGATCTTTCTCCACGTCGACGCCACACACTTATGCGATGACTATCGCTGGACAAACAGAAGCGGGATTCATCTGAGAACACTACGGTTTGCCATTCTGCCATCCACGTCGCTCTGGTCCGGCACCATTCTAGACGTTGGAGTCTGTGCTGTGAGGTCAATGGCAGTCTTCTTAGCGGGCGCCGTGATTGCAGGCCACGTGCAACCAGTCAACGGGAAATGGTTCTGGTCGACACAGGAACATCCAGGGTACCTTGCACGTGCTGCAGAATCGACGTACAAGTGACTTGCGGGTCCGCCACAGCTTGTCGGTGAATCCGTCGATCCAAGCGGTCTGACGTCACTCTGGCTGCACCTGCACCCCTCAATGTGGCTACATTTCCTCTTTCCAACCATCTCCAACACAGCCGATGCACAGTGCTTGCATCCATGTGGGTATCAGCTGCAATTTGACGTATGAACCAACCTCCCCTTCTCAGTCCGATCACCATACCCCTTGTAAAGTCGTCTATATGCTGGAAGTGTCTTCGTTGAGGACGGCGTGGCATTTCCTCCTATCACACGTATCCTTCGAGACAAAAACCAAATTTCTCCGATAATTAGTCTGGCAGAAAAACCAACATGAACATAGCCCACTTTTCAACTTCATTCTCTTATATCTTACTTCACGTGCGTCGGAGAGCTGTGCATTTCATATCATTTGCATAACTCAGTGACGTGCGTCTACGGTAAAATTTGCATGAATTTCTGACCACTCCTTCTTGGTGTTGCATTTTCAATGTCGAGCAGTGTATGTACCATTTCCATCATTCACTACGATACTTTTATTGCGCGCATTATTTACCATATCTCACTTGAACTGAATTCATATCATTTTACTTTTGCACTTTTAAATACTAGCGTGCCCTTTTATTGCAATCCTTTAAGTCAGCCCCGACGTTCCTCTCTTTTACCTTATCTTTCTATTAGAATCATAATTCAGCTGCCTACGCATTTTTCTCCACTGTTCTATGATTTTCTATGAGATATTTTCATTGAAAAATTCAAATTGCAAATATGTCGACGGCCCCTAACTTACCATCATATTTACATAGTCAGATATTTTTATTTAAATTATAACATGGCTGAAAAAATGTAATAAACATGTTCACTAAAATTACCTGTAAGAAATAGACGAAATTGTAAATTGAATTCTTCAGAAAATTTTAAACGAAATATTACTGTCTGTTTGCGTATGGTGTGCCTGGCAGCCCCGAACGCTTCCATTCGAAAAAGGGGAGATAGGTTTAGGATGCGCACTGAAAGATGCCTTCAGTTTTTGTTCTCTTGCTACTTCCTCATTGCATTTTCCCCTGTTTCGAGAAAGTCAGAGGAGACTTGGCGCGTACGCAGATTCGACGGAGGTTTCGCGAAAAAATGTTAGACAGTAACTTATACATAAAAATATTGAATGACTATTTGCGATAAATTGACCTACTGGACCAACAATTGGACTAGCAAACTTGGATTGAACCAGCAGATGGATTCCATTTTTTTAACAATAAAAATAATTAAGACAAATTATTTTTTTTTTTCAATAAATCTTTTGCTTAACGAAGAAATTTATATCAATGAAAGACAAGGATATTATGTGATCCCCCTCATTTGCCATAGTGTTATTCTGCGGTTACAAACTGTATCCTACGCTTTTCTTGTTTTTTTTTTTTTTGAAAGAAAGAATAGCAAAATCTTTTTTACTATTATAATTTTTATGGCGTTTTTTCACTTCCAGGAAAAACATAACTTAGCTATTTGATTTAGAGCAGGATTTTTTTTTATTGAAATAAGAAAACATATTTTATCAATTGTATTTTGTGTTAAAACGAATCAAAAGTTAAACAAGCTTGTTATTTTCCTAAAAATGATTCAAAATCAATAAATTGGTAGTAGCTAAAATTTGAGATAAAAAATTAATAATTAATGAAATAAAAATTTAAATGAGCTCATTTGAAGTAGTATTTTTTCAAAATAACTCCAGAATACCGAAATAATTAAAATATTTAAAGGATGCAAAAGGATTGAAGTCTCATCAACTGTACGCCATTTTCGGCGAAGCACATGCTCAATGTTGGAATAACAGGCAAAAAAAAAAAAAAAAAAAAGAAAAGAAAAGAAAACCTTTTACTCACACGAAACTCATTATGCATGTGCTTAAAAACAACTATCGTGGAAATAAAACGTTCTGAAAATAATTTTAATCCACAAAACAAATCAAAATTTTCCAGAATTAAAACGATTGAGATGATGGTTAAAAAGTATTTTCCAGATAAGCACGTGATTAATGTATAAAATATTGATTTCTATTACTTTACTAATTCATTCCTTAAATTGTCCTACTGTTGAATGGTCTTAAAAATTAAGTGAAAATGAGAGAGAAAAAGCGGCGCCCAACCGGGAACTTTCGACGATCGCCGACTATACGCTGGATGAAATTTTCTGCACATTTTATTTATTTTTTTTTTTCCGAAATTTTGCGTAAAAAGAACGGCTTCCGTTCGCAAAACTCCGCGATCTCCAATTTTGCGCTGTATGAAAATTTTTGCACTGTTCTTTCTTTTTTTTTCCAAATGTTTGACATAAAAGCTGACTCTCGACCACTGATTATGCGAAGATGAAACTTTTGAGGATTTTCTTTTTTGATAAGTGCACTTAAATAGTGAACTTTCGACGATCGCTGATTCGCAGCTCGTTAAAACTTTTGTGACAGTAGTTTTTCGGGCGCAATTTCGTCGAAAATAATACTTTTCGAGCCAAGATAACGTCAAGATTCTGTTTTGACGCTATTGCGCCAATTCGCGCAGGTATCCCGACCCTGCTATAGCTTGCATAGGTTTCTACAATATACTGAATATTTTTTTGGTGCTAGAAAATGCTAAACGCGAAAATGTAGTACTGATTTCTCAACTTACTACTTTTTCACTCTCTCAGTTTTTGTCGAGTGGTAATATAATAGAAATTTAGGCGAAAATCTGAATGACTGAAAAAGAAGTAGAATGAAATGACTATACATATGACCCATCAAATCTCTTATAAAAAGTTTTTTTTTTCAATTGTGTGATTTTTTGCCATCGGCCGATGGAAGAGGGAAAAAATCGGCCATCGGCCATCGGCCGACTTTGAACAATCGGCCAACAATCGGCATCGGCCCATCGGCCAAAAAATGCCATCGGTCGAGCCTTAACAAATTTCGTTTTTGCTCACTGGCTGGTAATTTACAGAGTGGAGTAAAAAATAGATAACATTTTGAAAAGTACAAGTATATACATTAAAAAGAGTTTAAAACTCAGCAAACAGCTGTTTCGGGGCTATGACATGTAAGCCCCACCAATAGCGCATAAAAATACGAATGGTTCACTTGAAGTGAACCATTCGTTCACTTGACAGTCTTTGGCATGTGAACTTGTCTTTTTCTTTGTATTTTTATGCACTGATGGTGGGCTTGCATGTTATAGCCCCGAAACAGCTGTTTGCTGAGTTTTAAACTCTTTTTAATGTATACAGGGTGTCCACTCCAATCGTGGACCAATAGCTAATTTATAAACCGTTAGAGATAAGCATATACTTTATTTAGGAAAAAATCTCCAAATTACGAAAGGAATTTTGGGTCTATTCAATGTTTTTCAAAAAATCAAATTTTGAAAGAGTTACGAAATTTAGATTTTTATACAGCCCCCCAGTCCTATCAATCATATTTAGTAAAACATTCTTGACACTGTAACGTTTAAAACTAAAAAAAAACCACTCTTCTACCACAAAAATTGACCGAGTTATGACGTTTTGAAAAATCAAGATTTTGCATTATTTCATGACGGTCATCGAAGCGATCGCTCGATGGACGTCATGCGAAATCCTTCAAAATCTTGATTTTTCAAAACGTCATAACTCGGTCAATTTTTGTGGTAGAAGAGTGATTTTTTTTTAGTTTTAAACGTTACAGTGTCAAGAATGTTTTACTAAATATGATTGATAGGACTGGGGGGCTGTATAAAAATTTAAATTTCGTAACTCTTTCAAAATTTGATTTTTTGAAAAACATTGAATAGACCCAAAATTCCTTTCGTAATTTGGAGATTTTTTCCTAAATAAACTATATGCTTATCTCTAACGGTTTAGAAATTAGCTATTGGTCCACGATTGGAGTGGACACCCTGTATATTTGTAATTTTAAAAACGTTGTCTATTTTTTACTCATTTCAAAGTACAAAGTTTTCGACTGTTGTTTTACAAATTTACAGAATTTTTCTCTTAAAATAGAAAGAACTAGACGAAGGAAAGAAAAATCGTAAAATACAGTTTACCGAATTTTAGCGAAAGTAAAAAAGGAAACGTTTTACAAATGAAATTTAAAGCGACAAAAAAACGAAGAAGAAAAATATCCTTATCGCATACCAATGAAAGTTTTAAAATTCTCCACAAGACCATTGACAGCAATAAATATTACTGGAACTGATTCTTTAAAAGTCAAACAAGTCGAACCATTTCCAAAAACCTGCAACAAGGTAGGAAGAGCTGAATAGGGACGATGAAATCTGTCAAGAAATATTTTTCTTTTTCGGACATCTCGATTTAAAATTGTTTCTGATGGGGCGGGGGTGAGCATGGGAAAGGGATAAAAGTTACTCATTTTCGCTTCATTTTACTTTCCACCGTCTCGACTTCTCTTAAACTCTTCCGACTGTGTTTGATTTAGAAACAGTTTTAAATTTGCAATACCGATCCAACAAAGATCGGAAAAAGTCTTTCAATTTCGAAGTTTTGAAAACTACTTTTCTACTTTCATTATAATAACTTAACATGTGCTCTATACCAAAGAATCAAACGATTTTTTTTTTCTCCCATGAAGATCAATTTAAAAGAATATTTTCTTAAATGTTCAACAATGATACGGTATATTTTTGTTTGAAAAAAAATCCTTCTGTTTGATTTCTAATGAAACGAAGGTATCAGACTGATTGAAACTGAAGTGAGAAAAGTGAAATTAATCTTCGCAGTTATTCACTTCTATTGTTGAAGGAAAAAATGTATAGCATCTGCAAGAAAATGGATTTTGGTGATGTTTCGGTGTCTGTTATGAGATAGAAAATCCAATTTGTTGTGTCGGAATACAGGAGTTTTTTGTTTTTATTTAAATAATTCCCGAGTACTAAAAATATATTTCGAGTAATAAATTTATACATCTAAGTAGCCAATTCAGTTTCCTGTTAAGTAACGTTGCTTCCTTACTTAAGAAAACCCGGGCCTTTACGAAACTGCAGTTTCCTAGAGCGTTTTTACTCATATGGCAAAACTTTTTTTTTTTTTTGAACAGTGAAGTTACCTTGAATAATTGCACCTCCACACGTATTTAAAAATAATATATTAAATGAATCTAGAATACTTCTTGAACAACAATTTAAAAGTCAAATCTTGGAATCCGAACAGTAAATGAACGGGAGATAAACAATTTTCAGCGTCCTCCTCATAAGAAAACGAAAAAAAAAGAAAACTCTTCAGAGAGAAGCAATTTCCGCTAATAAGAGCAGGGTTGGATTTCTAAAAGCACACATTCAGGTAAAAGTAGTAAAATCGCTCCGAAAGAGAAGGAAATTGCTTTCCTCATCTCACTAATAAATTTAAGCCATTTTCTTCGCAGTGCTCTTAATGAATGGAGAGCGGGACGAGATCAGAAGGGGCTTGGATCGCCGGGCTCTGATTGGGTGAGAGGGAGAGCACGTGCCGCCTCATAAACATCCGAAATAGGAAAATCCCATTTGGGGATGAAACTTTTGAGGAAGTTTTTCCTGGATTTCTTCTTATTCCACTTATTTTTTTTACATTTTAATATGAAAATTGTTGCGTACAGTTAAAAAATAAAGCAATATTTCACCAAAAAACTGTTTAAATGTAGGAAAATTTTGCCGTAACCACCGTTTTGGTGATACCTTCTGCTATTGTATTGTAATGATTTTTTTTTTTTTTTGCAGTCACTAGTTCGTATAGAAGCACCATTACCTGGGCGAAACTCATCATCATGCAATAATATACATTGTAAAAAATTAATGTTGTTTTTTCAGCATAGTACAGTTAATTTTGCAGTAATAAACTGTAAAAATTGTCAATTCTACAGTACTAAAATGTAAAATTGCTAATTTTACAGTTTATAATCCTGCAGTTTGCAATTTTTAACTGGAACCAGAGCTACCAGTATTATACTGTTATTTTTACACTATAATGCAGCTAAATTTTACGGCAATAAACTGTAAAATTTCTGACTTTACAGTAAGAAACTGTAAAATTAATAGTTTTACAGTTTATTATGGTGCATTTTAGTTTTAAATTGGAACCTCGGCTGTCAGTATTATACCGTAAAAACAACAGCTAATTTTTTGCAGTGTACTTGTTGCAGCTAAATTTTGCTATTTAACCTTTATTAATTTATTTTTTGGATTTGAGTTTTTTTTCTGTTGAACGTTTGTACTGAACACTTTTGTTTAAAATGTTTTTTTAAATCTTAAAAAAAAAAAGTTTTTTTTTTTTTTTTTTTTGTTCATCAATTTCGAAACGTATTATCCAGCAATAGGTTATATAACATCTCGAATCCCCCTTCCCCAAATAATTATGTATAGAGATATTTTTAAAGCCTCTAAAAGCATATTTCACGCGATGAGGATCGGAAAAATGATTCAAAAATTCAGCCAAGACTACTTTCACGATGTAAAAAAAATCAGCATCGCGGAAAATGGAAGAGAAAGTGCAAATGGAATTTTCAAAATATTACATTTGAATATTTTGCAACTTTTTCTTAATGAAAAATGTCTAGCATTCTAACTGTTTAACCCCCCCCCCCCATTCTTCCCATACCATCTTCCATTTTTTCAACTTTAAAAGTCTAATTTTTATAGAATTTTGATCACTTTTATACTTTACTAGCAGAACCCGGCAGCATTTAAGCATACCGTACTCGATTTTGGACATGCGAAAAGATGCACGCCTATCATTGGTCGAATCGACTTGTTGATAGATCTCCCTTCGCCACCAAAACAAAGGCAATGCTATTCTGAGATACAGCCTATATGAATTCGCCCAGTTCTCCATAAAAATAAAAGACGAATATTTGCCTAAAAAATTCATAATTTCGTGGTAAAAAATGATAAGAGCATTTATATAACAAGCAACATTAAGTTCATGACAGGCAAACTTCTTTGCTAGAATTTGAAAGGAAAACAAATAGCAATAGAGCATGAGAAATTCGTGCCCATCGTATCAAAAAATCGTTTTCTGGTAATTTTGGTTTTTTTTTTTTTTAATTGCTTATTTTGATTGTAAATGCTTTTTTAAATATTTTTCAACGCTGTATTTATTAACTTATAAATTAAATTGTGCAGCTGTTAGGTTTTTTGTAGGAATGTTATACTTTTTTGCTATTAGCGCGAAAGTATTGGAAAATATAATTGAATCATTTGTACAATATATTATTTTGCAAAAGGGAAAGGGCTGTTATACATCAGTAAAGCTTTTAACAAGGTTATAAAAATTTGGAATTATAGCTGTCGATTTCTGTAAGTCTGCTTGCTGAATTTAATGTTACTTTCACGCGTGTGAATTTAATAGATATAAATATTCCATTTCGTTTCCTATTCTGGTAAATCGTTAGTGGTATCTGTGAATAACTTTGGGGTATATAAACGCATAATTTGTTCTTTTGCTTCTCTTCCATTCTTTTTACTCCATGAATGTTTGATGTAACTGAAAATTAAGAGAGGGAAAAAAGGTAGCACTAAGGGTATTTTAAGGTAGCACTAAGTACTTGACAGTAAACTTTTTTTTAATTTTTAAATTAGACGAGATGTTAAACGAAAACCAATAAATACGGTTTTTAAGGGGACTAAATCATTTAATTTCTTCATTTAAAATTTATGTACCTTGTCCGCACGAGATACATCATCAGGGCAAGTAATCCGGAAATTTTCTTCATTAATAATTAGTCGGATAATCACTAGAAACGATTTATAGAAATTCCTGTTTAAAGAAAATGTATATGAGCATTTTTAATTGTCTAATGATTAATAATTCTTGAACTGATAACACAGATGCTAATATATGTACACATATCGCATTAAGAGTAATTATAAAAGAATATCTATACCTTAAAATACAAACACTTGAGTAAACATTTTATATTTTCCCCCTTTTACTTAAAAATAAATTTGTAAGATACTATCTTGTTCGCAAAAAAAAAAAAAAAAATCAAAAATATGTAAAAATATGAAATATAGTATTTTTGAAGCACTCTCAGAACTGTTTTAGAAGGGCGCGAACATTCATTTTTCCTATCAATCAACAACAGTAATCCATTACATTTAGAGCACTTGTTTTAAGTTTTAAAAGAAAATTGCATTTCCGTAAATTGCTTTCCGTGTGTACATATAGGTGGCACTACTACCTGTTTTGGGATGATTTTGCATAGAAGTTATTTCTGTGTTTATTTTTGAAACAAAACACTTTTTAGCTTGATTCTAACAGTTATAAATGTTTATTTATTTTACGATGACAAGGCAGCTAATACTTACCCTCCCCCCCCCTCCTAGCACGACGTATACACTCTGTTTTGACATTTTTCTTTCACTTCCCGTACTTTCCGAACCTATGGGCGGCGATAGGCGATTGATTGACAGCAATTCGACCAATGATAGGCGTGCATCTTTTCGCATGTCCAAAATCGAGTACGGTATGCTTAAATGCAACCCGGCAGACGTTGTTCTGCCTAGATGTATATATCGCCTCCACATGGTGTTTTGGATGTAAAAATCTTTAAAGCGTTGTTGAAAATAGGCATGAAAGATTTTAAAAATTCTAAATCAAGCAAAGTTGAAGTTACGCACTGAACAATCTACAAATAGGTCACCAATTATTTTTATAAAAATTAAAAAAAATACCGAGCAATGAAAAACTTTACACATAATTTGATTTTAGATAGGAATTTTATTTGCACATCAAGACGAAGAAGCTCTCCACAAATCGTGTAAAAGAGATCTTCGTTTTGAAAATAAAATTTAGAGACACATAAAATGTATAATGTGACAGGACCACGAATAGCTCTTTTAAATTAATTAAAAAGGAGAGAGAGTGCAATGAATAGTAATAAAATGAAATCGACATATTTACAATAGAATGTGACTGGACCACAAATAGCCACTTTAAAGTTATAAAAAAAGCACGGTGAACAAAAATAAAGAGAAATGTACACATTTACAATTACGTTGCAAAAATGCACTGGAGAGTCCAAAAGGTAGACCATCAATCGCTCTTCTAAATTCAAAAAAAAAAAAAAAAAGCACGGTAAACAAAAATAAAGAGAAATGTACACATTTACAATTACGTTCTAAAAATGCACTGGACATTCCAAAAAAGTAGACCTTCACTTGCTCCTTTTAAAAAAAGAAAAAAAAAATCCCC